>JARUHE010067192.1:0-15547 GCA_031471125.1 Archaeomysis grebnitzkii
TGTGTGTGTGTGTTTGTATGTGGGTGTATATATTGATGTGTGGATGTGGGTTTTTGTAATTATGTGTGCGTGTATGTGTGCGTGCGTGCGTGTATGTGTGCGTGTATGTGTGTCCTGACACTTAATTGTAAACGATTTACCAGCCAAAAAGCCAAGAAACCTGCCATTAAATTGCAATACCTGAACAACTTTTGATGTATTTAATGTCCACAGTGTGTTGGATTCCCTTTTTCCAACAGTTCCACTTTTAGCAAAGAAACAAATGGTTGAATGTGTTTGCCAAGCATTTTCGAAATATTCCACCTCGAAGAACTGAATTGGATCATCGACATTATATTTCAATGATAAATAGAATTTCGTTCTTGACTGTTTGTTTAAGTGTTCAAGTTTACTTTTCATCCGTTTTTATATCACATTTATCAACTATTAATAACCAATTTTTAATTCATTGAACACTTATGCAGATTAAATATTTAGTGGTTCACATGGGGTGAGTTTGAGCAATATTATAGAATGTGAAAGATCAGTCAAGTTAGATACTCACAATGAAAAGGTGGAACGATCAACAATTTAATTCGAAAAAAAAAGTTCATTGCACAATTACGAAGCATGCAAATATTATCACAATAGACTTGAAGGAGAGTTTAAAAATAAAAAACGTTTCGACTACTTCATAAATAAATACCTTGAGTAGCATTTTACTTTCGGAAAACAATTCAATAATCTTTGAATGCTATATACAGCTATAGAAAATGAAGCAAATGCACAAACAACTTAAATCATATAGATAAAGAACAAAAAGGACGGAATGATTTTATTGCTTGCAAATTATACAGATTATGATTACTGTACCAGCATAATACAATCAGAAAGAGCAAAGCTATTAAATAACCCACAGGGCACATTCACTCAATTTGAAATTTATTAAAAAATGAACAAAATGATGAAAATAAAAAAAAATAAAAAGACAAACAAAAAGAAGCAAACAAGAACAGAGTAGAAAATAATAATTTGAATAGATGAAAAAGACAAACAGAAGGAAGGAAACAAAAACAGAATAAAGAACAATAATTGGAATAGATTAAAAAGACAAACAGAAAGAAGGAAACAAGAACAGAGTAAAGAAGAATAATTTGAATAGATGAAAAAGACAAACAGAAAGAAGGAAACAAGAACAGAGTAAAAAAGAATAATTGGAACAGATGGAGTGTACATTAACAACGAAATGCATTATCTGCAGCAGAAGATGTTTAATTCGACGCTGCATCTAATCCCAGATAAGCGACGCTAGATTTCTTATCTCTCAACAACCTCGAGGATTCCATCAGGAAAGCGATCTTGGTTGCCCTTCACTGCCTGCGATTCCTGACGAGAGGCAGAGTTATGTGCTCTTGTGTTCCCTCCGCGATGCTTTGTCTGAAGACACTTTATTCAAATTAACATAATCCATCAAATTTATCTTCAAATGAACCCTTTCACAAACACACAAACCAACAACCTCTTTCTTTCTTCTTTTAGTCTCACTTGACCTAACGCTTTAATGGAGTCTTTGGTTGTATGTTATTAACTAACGCTTTAATGGAGTCTTTGGTTGTATGTTTTTAACATTTTAACATTACAAATATAAAATGTTAACTATGTTATTTAGACTCTATCGGGCAGATGCATTAGACACTACATAGCAGATTTATCACCATTTAATTAACAAATCAAACACTTAATTTCTGAATATTATATTTAACTTTTTACAACGTAAAAAGCTGCCTTGATATTTCTTATTTTAATTAGTAAAACTTGAATAATCATTTAAATAATTAAACAAAAATACTGATTCTTTATATTACATTAAATAAAATCAGAAATATTTTCTCCCAAAAGATTGGAAATGACAACCGTAACGAAGTTCTCCTTCACACGTGGAGAAAATTCTTCGGAGATATCTTTCGACGTTCTCGTAAATCTTGCTCTCCTCCTGAAGCGTGAGGCGGAAATCGGACATCTGTCCCGGGATACGCTGTGATGGAGACAACCGAATAAATAACCTCCGAGTTGGGAGGAAAGGCTCTTCCTTACTCCCAATCAACTCATCAATCTTTGAGAAACTTGCGCGAGTTAAAAAAGGGCTGGTTTTGTTTTTTGTTGGGCGAAAGAGAATAAAACAGGCTCAAGAGAAAAAGTGAGAGACGATGAGAGAATAGCGATGCAATAAATATAACCCGAAAGCGAAAATAGAAGCTGGCAAAAAGGACGGAGACGATAAAACAAAAATGAAAGGAGTAACGGAGACAATGATAAAAATAATGAACAATGAAAAACAACGAAGTGAATATGAAAAATAAAGGAGAGTGTTGGCTAATAATGGAGGCAAGAGCCTAAGACAAAGTCCCTCCCTTGGTTCCACATGATGGATGGTGACAGGGTGTTTGTCAACCATAACCGGGCCCACATTTTGTCAAAGTAAACGTCGCTTCTGCCGACAGCCACACTCACTGCATAAAATGTGAAACTAAACGAAACTAAAATCATTTTTAAGCAAAGCAATTCCAAGACTACAAAAATTAGTTAATCAATTTTTAGGAAACAAAAACTAAAACCAGAACTTGTTTTCTAGATGACCAAAGAATGATGTTTTATTTTTCTTTATGTGATTATGTTCACATAGATCTCCGTTTGACGTTTGATGCTTTCATCGACATGTTAACATAATTATTTATGTGTAGTTTTATGTCGTTGTAAGGCAGTCTGTTTTTACTGTCTAATCAGATACGAGAATTAGATGTTTGAATGTATCACAGTTACATTTAGTTCATATTTATTTATGAACTAAAAAGATACAAACTTTTATGTTACATCATTTATAACATAAGGAATTCAAAGATAATGTTTTCGAAAATGCTGATGAGAATTTCAATTTAAAATGAACCTTTGAAAAAAACGTACAAGAAAATTTGGATATAATAGGGCATCGATCAACCAGAGGTAACAAATGGTTTCAGTAAAACACAAAAATCTCAATGACAGATCAAATGAACTTATAAAAAAACTTTCAAATTTGTCAACACCTCTCATGCAAGTTCATTAAAAGCCATCATTTTTAGGGGGGTAAATTCTATAGAAACTTGTTTATTTTTCAAGAAAAATTATTATTCAAGTGAAAAATTTTAAATTAAAAAAAAATTCAATATTTATCTTCACCTCTTATAAACATAGTTAATTTGAGCTATATTATATATATATATAGATTTTTTTTATTTAAACAAAGTTATTATTCAACTCATTATCTATATTCTTTGTTCAATAAAAACTGTGAGATCAAAAATTAAAAACTTTAACATTTTGCCTTCACCTAAATTGAGATCATTTTTTTTAAAGAAAATATAATATACAACATTTTTTTTATTTAAGCAAAGTTATTATTTAGCTCATTATGATCATTTATAAACTTTATTCAATAAAAAACTGTGAAGTCAAAAATGAAAAACTTCAACATTTGTCTTCACCTAAATTTTGAACGCGAAATCACGACGGACTGACCCACGCATGTCGATTGTAATAGGGTATCCGTAAGATGGATACCCTAAAAATTTGTTTTTCCGAAACCACCTCCATAAAAATGAAATGATCTTTGTCTAAACCTTACAATAGTGTGACAAATACATGATCAATGAACAAAAACATTTTGAAATTCCAACAAAATTATGGAAAGTATGTTGAAAGAAAATGTGTTTATGTGATGCAAACTAAATTTATTATTTATTAGCGGAGACGTAAGGCACCAACCGCTCTATGAGTTTCTCTGGATTGTTGTTGGTTATTTGTTAAAGGTAGACGACACATTTTTTTAAATTTTATTTTAGGGCAATGATTGTGTATTCATTATGAATGATGTATCTTAAATAAAAAAATATAAAACTTTAATTTATTGAAATAATTACACTTTTATATTGGCTTGTTGAATTCAGAGCAATAGTTGTATGTCTCTGCTATAAGTCCGTATGGTTTGGTTATTTACTAGTTTAGCAGATAATTAATAATAACAATGGAATAAAAAAATAATGTCAAAAACAACAACAAAAATATTAATATAATGAGGTTAGCTGTATGAACTATACAACAACAATTAAATCTTAAATATCTTCATATCAACATAGAAGAAAAACTCCTAGATTGTTAAACAAAAATCCTTTTGAAGCCATCAATCTGGCAACCATTTTTGAACCAAACAAAAGAAATCAATTTGAGCCGAGTGTTAACCTGACAAAACATTCGATGTCAAAAAAGAAAACATTAAAAGTTATCTGTGACGTTTTAGGCCTAAAATACGAACGTCGCATAAATAGTCTTAAACGTGTGGCCAAAGATTCTATAAATTGAGTAATGTTGTTCAGGTGATTGGAAATCTAAATGAGGCGATACCAAAGATAAAAAAAAGGGTCGTTAAGGTGGGGGTGTGGGGATAAACATGGTGCGAGTGGGGTGAAATATTGGGTGATGGGGAGATTTATGAAGTGGGTGGGGGGTTTTGAACGAAGGCATTTCCAGATATGATTGAAGGCCTTGTTCATAAACAGGAGCGTTTAATGTGGACGAGATGGATCTACATCATTAGGGCAATTATGAGTATCAGGACTAATTAGAAACAGGGACGCGTATTGGTCTATTAGGATAGATATTCTAATGGGACAAATTGGGATTTCGTTTCAAGTCGTTGCTGATTAATGAACAGATAAGCAAGGGTTGCTTGTCCTTTTTCTTCTTAGATAAGACTCATTAAAGAAGGCCTCAAAGAATATTAAGCATTTCCACGTATACATAATTTACAACTTACAACGAAACAATAAATAAATAACTCTGTGGTTAGGTAATATGAATTTTTTAAATTGTAAATTATTTATCTAAGAATTTTCAATTTTTTAAATCATAAAATAACGAAAAAATACATCTGATCGAAAATAATATTGCAGAACATGATACATTTATTTAATAATCATACATGCAAGAAAAACAGAAAATGGAACAACATCAAACAACGAAGGAGCCTAACTGTCAACCACCACTAAGTTAAACCACGAGCATTACTCAAAAATAATACAAATGGAGCAATACCTAACAACGGCAGAATACCTAAACCTAACTGTCAACCACCACCGAGTGAATCCATTGCAAACCCGCCATAAAGTCCATTTGTACAGAGCAATAAAACAATTCATGTTTGAGTAATTACAAATAATTTCGATCATAAAATGGTTTTAATTAATCAACAGTAATTACATTCATAATTAATATTTTACATTCAGAATTTGTATATCATCTTCATCAAAGACTCAGGTTCGATCGTTGCATCATTCGTCCGGCGGAAGGTTTTAGAATTATTAAAAAGGTTTTTAAATAATTACATTTTCAATTGTTACGAATGATGTCAAATGAAGTAAATACAAACATGTTCAGTTATTTATGAATGCAATGCAATTGCATGAATTTTTATAATTAAATTGCAATTTAAAATTTATAGACAAACGTGGCTTGGAGGCAGATCATATAAAAAAAACAAGCAAAAGTAATTGCTAGGCTACGCATTTAAAAGCTGTGTTTGTATAAAAAGTTTCTAAATTTGTCTAATTGTTAAATAAAATTATATATATTATTAAATTAACACTTTTCTTTCATTTATTTCCAATACAATTCTGTCTATGCCTTCAAATAAAAACCTTAGTTAACCATGCATTTGATGATAAATTGGCTAAGTGTATGAACGTCTGAAACGTCAATTATTTAAAAAGAAATATAAATTTTGACAAAAAAATCCTTCAGGCATTCTACCTTAGAATTTACAGAAGACAGTTCTGTCATTTGTTTTTAATAAACTTTTCTTTGAACCTTCAAATAAAAATCTAGGTTAACCATGTGTGAAATGTATGTTTTAATAAGTAAATGCTGATTTCACTAAAAAAAATCTTAGTGACACCAGTATAGAATGTTATATTCGTTATTTTTAAGCAAACTTTTTTATGAAATTAGTTTCTTATTATTTTGAAAAAAACCTGCAAAATTCAATTTAAATAAGAGTCCACACATTACCCGTCGCCCTAACAGCAACAACAATCAGAGGCCAGTTATTGAAGCTTATTTTACAAACACAGCTTAATAATAGTAATCACAAATGTGAAGAAAATATATAAGTAAAAATAGATGTATTTCAAATAAAAACAAGGATTGCAAAAAATTCTAATGAATAGAAACTTAAAAAATAAAATAAAATAAAAGAAATAAAGTTCAAGATTCCAACAGTTCACAGAAAAACAATATATAATTATAATAAGAAATCAAAAACCATACAATAAATAACTAAGATAAAATTTAAAAAAACATGAACGAAAAAATACAGAATTAAGGTGAAAATGTAAATTAAATTCTAAAATGAATTTGAATTTTTAAAAAAAATATTAAATTAAAAATTGTAAAAAAAACTTTTTAATTCAAACAATAATTAAAATGTAAAAACATTAAATAAATTAAAGTGTTAACCAGAAAGTGAAAAGTGCGAATCCCGCCTTAATTAAGGGAGTCGAGAGGAGCGAAAGAGATACATTGGTATCGCGAGGAATCCCTTATCGGGTGTGGGAGGAGACGTTGCTGTGGGATCCTACGCAGGATATCGCCGATCCTTCAATCAACCCTCCTTAAAGTCACGCTTGCAGTTGCCTCATTCAGACAATATTCAAAAACTCTACTTTCAAAAATATTTCATTGAATTTTGTTATTAAATTAAAATAATAAAAAGTATTCTTAATAAATTTCAATGACAATAACTTTAGAATGTGGTTTAGAAGAATTTAAAAACGTCGACTTTTCGACTCGGAATAAATAGCGTCAATTTGGGCGTCTCTATTAACAAGTTTTTCTTTTAGGCTTAGGCCTAAACGGAATTAATGAGACCCAGTTTTACAGACACCTTTTCAAAAGATAATCAAGCTCCGTATCGAAGGTAAATTACTCAATATTATTCTCACTGTAATAACAATAATGTTAACAACAAAAAAAGAATGACAATAATAATAGTAATAATAGTATAGTTTATCTGCGTTACAACATTTCTAGGAAAAATATTTTAACAATAAAAAATATAAATTAAAAATGAATAACAATCATATTAAATAATTCGATTTCTATAACTAGAAATAAAAGAGTTAAGCCTACACAACTCGACGATAATGATAATTACAATGATGAGACACAATCATGAAAGTAATAATAATAATAAAAATTATGACGACTATAATAATACAATCATCATAGCAATAATAATAAAATGCAAAATTAATGGAACCTCCAAAATAATTTCATTGATCAGCAATAAGTAAAAAATGCGACAAACTCTCTTCTAATTAGAGGCTTTGACAAAGACAATTAGAAATTTATTTCAATTGAAATCAATGAACAAAAATGTCTGATGTTATGAAAGATGTTTTTGACTTCACCTCGGCAAATTCAAGATTCAAAAACTTTTTGAATTGAGTCGCAAATTGCCATTTCATAAGAAACAAATGAATGGTTTTTGCCAACGTGTGAATGAAACATTTTTCATTAAATTACTCTGAATGATCAACAAAATTTTGTGCGAAATTAAAAAAAATAATCATAAATATACGGATAAATGGGGTAGCATAACAGAAATGCTGTAAAATATTACTAAAATCAAAGATGACTTTATTATAATCCAACAAACCGAGAGTTTGGAAACGTTTTGTTTGTTCGAATAAATTGGTTAGTTGGTGTCACAAATCAATAAACGCAAACAAATTAACAAAAAAATATAAAACGATTAATTGGTTATCAAGACTCAAAATGAAGGGAAAAGTATTTGCTTTGTTAATGATGATAAAAACTACCGACAAACAAACATTGGTACCGTGACCACAAGGAAGAAGAAGAACGATTGTTTGTATATTGTCCTTAGAGTACAAACAACAACGCACATCTGCAGTTACGCTCATTATTGACAGTGCATTTTGCTAGTCTGTGTGTGGTAGTAATAGTGCTAGATCATGAGTGGTATTAACTGTAGTAATATTATTAGTAATATTTGTTGTAGTAATTATAATAATAATATTAAAAGTATAGTAATCATAGCGGTTTTATTAATAGTTACAGTTATAATGATAGTAGTAGTAATAATAACTGTAGTAGTAGTGATAACTGTAATAGTAGTAATAACAGTAATAAAGAATTAATTGCAGCAATTAATGTCCATCATTTACAAACAATTTATGATTTGAATCAAATATGCAGATGAACGAACTTGCATGAGCAGCAATTACTCTCTCAAAGATACAAATGCTTCGAAATTAGCGTTAAAAAGAAACCTTATTGTGTTGGACGAATGTGTCCTTATAGCAATAAAGGTCATCTCGTTCGACCATTCATTCACTCTTTGGTTAATTCCAATAAATATTGTAAACTGCATAAATGGCAGCGAGTAATAATAATAACATAACAATAAAAATATAATAGTAATAGAAAATTAATAATAATAGTAATATTGAAAACAGTAACAACAAATATAGTACTAAAAAGGTTGACAATAATACTAACAATATCTTCGAACAAAACAACAATACTAAGAACCAGCAGAATTGAACAATAACAATAATAAGAACCAGCACAATTGAACAATAACAATAATAATAATTTAATAAAAATATTTTTTGAATATCAAGTGTAGTTTTTATGGAATTCATTTGAAATGATTAAACAATTAATGAACGAAATAAAATCAATTAAGAAGTTATTAAAACGACCAGCATGTAATTATTGCACAATTATCCCCTAATTGTCCTTTTCTTTACTCCTCCATGGCATGATTATCTTATCACTTATTCAATAATTTCCTATCTTTATCGAATTATTACTTATTGAATTTATTCTTATTTTCATTAACAATCACTTATTGAATTCAGTCTTATTTTCATTAACAATCACTTATTGTATTTATTCTTATTTTTATTAATAATCACTTATTGAATTTAGTGTTATTTGTATTACCACATTTTATGTTTTGCATCTCCGTCCGAATACTGAAAGAGAGGGATAATTAATTATTACATATCAACAATTAATTATGCACACATGTTGGCAGTTCGCAAATAAGTAATTCAACGAGATGGTCATGCAATTACATAATGCTACTCATCTATATTTACAAAAACAAAAAAAGGACACTTTACAATAAAATTTTCACATAACAATTATTTGCCACTATAGAAAACAATTTGACACTATACAATAAATATTTCACACTACACAAATTATTGACACTATAAAATATATATTTCGTACTACACAATAAATACTACACACTATACAATTTAATGTTTAATACTAAACAAATTATCGACACTACAACACTTATTTTACACTATACAAATTATTGTAACTGTACAACAAATATTTCACACATGCCGATTAATGAAACCGTACAATAAATATTTCACAGCACACAAATTATCGACACTAGAATAAATATTTCACATTGTACAGATCAATGACACTGCACAATACATATTTCACACTATACAGATTAAGGACACTGTACAACAAATATTTGACACTACACACATTATTGACACTAGAATAAATATTTAAAACTACAGAAATTATTGACACTACACACATTATTGACTCTAGAAGAAATATTTAAACCTACACATATAATTGACACTGTGCATCAAATATTTGACACTACACACATTATCGACTCTAGAATAAATATTTAACTCTGTACAAATAATTGACACTGTGCAACAAATATTTGACACTATACAGTCGATGAACACCATAACCATGAAAGCACCATTGACGGCAAGAATGACAATGTCATTCACAGGATTTCCTCCTTCATCCCAAATTGCGATCTTGTCGTCCTAATTATTGTCATTGGAGGATCGAAAGGATGCGACGACGCGACTTAGACATGGCATCGATCTCGTCTTAAGAACGAAACGAATATTTTTTAATTTTTTTCTCAGTTGCACTTTGTGGCGATGGACGAAGTCATCTGTTCATCACGAAGTGGAATGGCCGTTGGAAGAATTCAAAATGAAATTTAAACGCTGGACTACAAACATAGTTATTTTAAGTTAGATTTTGACGACCATTGACATCAAAACCAATTCAAATTCAACAAATGCCAATCAATCAGAATGATAAAAAGACAAATATAAAAACAAAATTATTTTCGTCTAATAGAATAATTTTAATTCCAAACAACCAAACATTTTTTAATAAAAATAAATGAAAATAATGGAAAATGGGTTGCTTTGAAGTTGCAATTAAAAATGGCGGGACTTTACAAACACTTTAAATGGACGACCCAAAAGGAAAAAACCGCCAATCTGAATATTTATAATTTATTTCGCGGGCTTTGTCAGATTGGCGCATTTTTCATCGAGTTTTGAATGCGTGTATGGCGGGAATGGATTTCGTGGATTCCCGCATTTCAAATTGGATTTTTATTTGCTTTTAATTCACATTTTTGATTAAATTCGAACGGCGATGATGATGATGATGTTGTTGGAAAGGCCCTTCAATTAATAGTTTTTTATTTCACCAAAGAATATATATTTAAAATACACAAATATTTTTTTTCTGAAAAAAACAATTTATTTTGTTAATATTACTCTAAAAATAACATACCAAACAACCATTACTATCAACCTTACAACTCTCAATCATTTTGAAATATCTCTAGCTATAGAATCATAAACTACTTTAAACATTGATAAGGGAAAAAGACATTTGTTTATAGGATCATAATAAATAAATGTTGTTCAATACAATTTTCTTTAAATATAGTATAAAAACAACAGAGTTCAAAACTCGATTTGTAGTCAATAACTCCGTAATTATTAATTGTTGATAATTATTTTTGATAGCACTGGGTGAAAGGCCAGAATAAAAACCGTTCATTGATGGAAGTTCTGTAACTCACCAAACAATGATTTATTGACTTCCCGACCACGAGGGCAAGATGACAACTCGATAAAACATATCTAGTTGGTAATTTCACCATAATACGAGAATAATATTAATTAAATTATTCAAGAAACTGAGCAATTAATTAAAATCATTGTGAATAACAAATGTTCTCTACACTGTTAGTTGAACGTGAAACAAAGACCACTCAACATAGTTCCTTTTTCGTTACTTATACACATTTAGAATTTAAATTGTGTTCTATCAATTCAATGAAGTTCTTAAATATTATATATTTAAATCATATTTTATTTTATCTTATTATACAAATAAATTAAAACTTGAATTTTTCTTGAACTTACTCTAGTTTTTTTTATTTAAATGTTTTTCTACCATTCAAAGAAAGTTTTTGCCAATCAACGATAAATTGAATCATAATGCAAACGTATGTTTCTCTATTTTAATTCTTGAATAGAAGTTAAGAAAGAACCTATGGTATAGAGGCCTGAGTTATGTTATGGGCTTACATTTCTGTTTTTCACAGGCAATTCAATCATTGGTCAACATTAGGTTTAAACTTCAAAACATTAATTTCACAAAGCATTTATTCTTTTGCATTGATCTCAATTTTTGAATCATTACTTTGAAGAACACGATGAGTATGAGGATACTGGTAAGTAATGATAACGAAGATTGTAATAATAATAAAAAGTGATGATGATGGTGGTAATTGATAATGATAACGCATATTACAATAACAATGATATGATTATGATGATAGTAATTAATTAATAATGATAATGAAGATTGTAATGACAAGGATGTGCTGATGATGATAGTAATTAATTAATAATGAAATGAAGATTTTAATGACAAAAAAGTGATGATGGTGGTGGTAATTAAAAATGATAATGCAGATTACAATAACAAGGATATGATTATGATGATAGTAATTAATTAATAATGATAATGAAGATTGTAATGCCAAGGATGTGCTGATGATGATAGTAATTAATAAATAATGAAGATTGTAATGACAAAAAAGTGATGATGGTGGTGGTAATTAAAAATGATAACGCAGATTACATTACCAAGGTGTCATTAATTAATGACAAGGATGTGCTGATGATGATTAGTAAATAATTAATAATGATAATGCATATTGTAATAACAAAAAAGTGATGATGATGATGATAGTAATTAATTAACAATGATAATGAAGATCGTAATAACAAAAAAAAGTGATGATGATGATGGTAATTAATTAATAATGATAATGAAGATTGTAATAACAAAAAAGTTATGACGTTGGTAATTAATAATAATAATGAAGATTAAAATGATAATGAAGATCGTAATAACAAAAAAAAGTGATGATGATGATAGTAATTAATTAATAATGATAATGAAGATTGTAATAACAAAAAAGTGATGACGTTGGTAATTAATAATAATAATGAAGATTAAAATGATGATGATGATGATGAGGGTGCTTGAAAATGACAATATTGACAATATCATCTGTGCTGTAACCGTAGGCCGTGAGCCATTAGTTGATGTAACTCAATATTGTCCTTCACTTATCCTGTGTAATCCAAACCGTCTAAATCCATTTAATATCAACAGGTCCAACAAAAAACACTGATGAACAAAATATATTTACTACACACCCAGTTTAACGACATTTATTTAGAAATTATATCTTTCGTTAATTAGCATAGTTACTAACAGAACTAAAAATACAATTGGCATTGAATTAAATATACTATTGGAACAAAGTCTAAATATATTTCATAAATATGTTCCCAATACATCAATTGTATATTATAAGTTAACCATCACATTTATAATTAGAATTAGTTAAAAATGATTAGCTCACCGTTATATCGTCAAAGGTTGGATATATTTGGAAACACATACCTGAAAAAATAAAATAAATTAATTCAATATAATGCAAACAAAACAAACATTTCAAATGACAAAGGAAACTTTTTGAATAAACAAAACAATTAGTTTTTGATGAAATTAAATAAAATATACTCTTTACACACTGGCAGATAATGTTTATTAATGATAGTTCTACCTTCAAGTTATAAAATTCAATAGTTTTTTGTGAGTTTATTTGAGGTTTTATATTTTTGCAAATTTACTAACTGTAATGCAGCATTTTTCATGGACACTGAATAACTTTCCTTATACGATTAAAACATTATGTAAAACAAATGAAACACCCACTTATTCGTTTATTTAATGAAAAACCAATTGTTTATTGATGGAGAAGTATTAATAACTTATTTATAAATCTGTTAAACAAAACATAACATATTTATTTAATGACACAAACATTATTTATTTACTTATTTAATGGCAGAATCCTTATTCATTCATTTATTTACTTGATGGCATAACCATTATTTGGAAGGTTTACACAATAGGAAAGTAATCGGATTTATTTACTAGAATCGATATCAAAATAAGGCTAAAACATTGACAAAGCCAGAAATAAAAAATATAGCTTTTATTAAGCCTATTTCATGACATTAATAAAAAGATCTCCCTTTTATTTGAGATTTCCAACAATGATGGCTTTTAATAAGGCTTTAGCAGCTACACTTCTTACAGTTTAAAGGCCCGTCAGTTTTAGAAACTTTATTTATTGAAAACATATTATTTGGATTGCTGAGTTTTTAGTAAAAGCGACAATACATTTATGAAGATCTAACTATGCTAAGACTATTTACCAGTGAACATCACCTTTCCTTCAACTCCTTCCAACGGTTAATCCCCAACCCAAAAAGTCAAAACGGAAAAAGGCAAAAACGTCAAAGAATAAGGGACGTCACCATTTGTTGTGTCCAGTGGATAATCCGAGACATATTTGCTGCTCTGTTGAGGGATCGAACCCAACGCCTTTTTGTGCTTTGATGAGACACTTCTGCAGATTAGAACCCTTCGTAGTGACGTGATCTGCCATAAAAATAATGTTTTGTGGCTCAATAAAAACGGATCCGCGGAACCTTGAAAGTTGGATCAATTTAGGCAAAAACTTCACTGACGTTCGCACTTTGCTGCTTTATTAAAAACAAAAACTTTTATTAGTCGTAAATTTTATATGGAAAGTGAAGTTTTATTGCTGGACACACCTTGTCACTCGACTATATCGCAGATGGGAATTAAGACTGACTTGGATAAATAAGAGAACGAATGGGGAACGACCAAATTAACAAATATATACAAATCTCAAAGATATATTTTCAAGAATGTTTAAATATTTTTTCAATAATTAAAATATAAACAAAAGTTGTTGTAATTTAAATTTAATAATCCAAACCCCATTTTTATTAACTCTTCACTAACGTCGAGACTCAATGACCAAAATTCATTTTCTCCACAATCATAATATTGAAACTTCAAAGTAATTTTGTAAGGATATTTAAAACACATTTCGTGTTTTAATAACAGAAAATGAACCAAAAATGTATTTGAATTGTTCAAACAGTTCTTTGAAAATTCTTTGAACGTAAAACAAAAGGATTTTAATTTAGTTTAAAAAACAAACTTTATTTCGATTTAACGCTCACAAACACCAGCTGAGTCGCCTGCTTTCTCCCTCTGCCTCCGTCCCCTGGAGTCACATGAAATGGCATCTTCAGCTGCTTTTGATCAACGTCAAAGATGGCGTTGGAATGAACATTCAAATGCGTTGTGTCAACAATTTACTATTATTCAATAATGGAATTCTTCATTTTTAGCTTTACAGTTAATATTCATTCTTAGTGATTTTACTTATTCGAATACTGTAATGTTCAAACAAGATAAAAACTGATGGACAAACTCATCAATTCAATAATCATCTAACAGACATTGATGTTGTGTGTGTATCTGTTTTACTTGTGTGTTTTTTAATCTTTTAAACTTGTTTTTTATCCGTTTTGCTTGTTTTTTTATCAGTTTTATTTGTGTGTTTTTTTGTCATCAGTTTTATTTGTATTCTTCATCCGTTTTACTTGCTTTTGTCAGCTTTACTTGTTTTTTTACTTCTTTTTGTATCCGTTTAACTTCTTTTTATCCCTTTTACTTGTGTTTTTCATCCGTTTAACTTGTTTTTTTCATGTTTAATTTGTTTTTTGTTTATGTTTTACTTATCGGTTTTATGTGCTTTATTGTAAACCGCGTAATAAGTAGTTTTGAACTAATGATGGCGCCGCATATGTATATAATACGTGTGTATAGATATAAATATTATTGAAAAACTTAACTTGTGTTTATCTGGAAAAGTTGAACGATTGCCAAAAAGTGAATTATCTTTTTGGCAAAAACCCGCTAAACGGTAGGCTGATGAAGAGGTCACGTGACTGGCGCGTCAATCACGTTGACGGACAATCTCATTACGGTGACGTCATCTCAGACACCTTAATCGTCGTCTCGGCGAATCATGTCCGCCGCAATTAGTTCTACCTCTAACGGACAGACATTTTTTATGAACAAGTGCTTCAAGTTGAAACTCGAGTAGTGTTGAAATTCTATGGTGCTTGTAAATACACACACACACACACACACATATATATATATTTAT
>JARUHE010067303.1:0-15545 GCA_031471125.1 Archaeomysis grebnitzkii
TGTGTATTTTTAAAACATAAAGAGACAAAATAGTTTGAAGGTCGGAGTAAACGATTTTTATGCAACCTGAATTATAATATAAAACGTTTCCCAGACAAATGAGTTATTGTACGATTTCAGCCAAACATTTCGATAATCTTGTTAGCTGCAGAAAGCTAACGATTATGAAGGATGGATATCGTTATGGTTAATCACGAATCGTCATTCATTCATCCAAATTGATGGAATGGACGCAAAGGAGCTAGGCCTTGGCCTCTGTGTTCTCCAGATTTAACTTCCCTGTATTTTTTGTATGGGGCTTTATCTAAGAAAAGTGTATCAACAAAAAATTAGTGATTCAACTTCCATGGATTTTTTTGCATGGGGCTTTATGTAAGAAAAGTGTATCAGCAAAAAATTAGTGATTCAACTTCCATGGATTTTTTTGTATGGGGTTTTATGTAAGAAAAGTGTATCAGCAAAAAACTAATAGTTAACTGAACTTAAAAAATGCACTCCGCAGTGTTATACATAACGCCATAAATGCTCCACAACATTTTTCGCAACCATAAAGTTCGCTTTGAAATGCAGAGGTACATGTTGAGTCATTTAAATGAAGTTTGCCTTTTTTTGTTGTTGATTTAATTTTGTTTTCTCTGCTTATAATTTAGCTGTAAAAATAAAATCAGATTGTTTTGTGTTTTAACTATCTTTCAGAACTATTTTAAAAACTATAGGTACACCCTGTACATGGAATACTAAAATTTTCAGCAGAGCACAATTTGAACATGTTCAAGATAATTCAATACAAATTTTATATAAACAATATAAATTTCATCAAAATACGCAGCTAATTTATGCACACCCTGTATAATCTTTAAATCAACATCGAAATAAATGATAAATCACTCTCTGGTGAACACTAGTTTATGACTTTGCGGGCATTAATGTGAAACAAATTTTGAACTGCTGCTCTCAGCCATCCAGGGCTCGATAAAGCAGCAGGTTAAAATTTCCTTCACATTAATGCCAGCAAAGTTATAATCGAAATAAATGTCACCCGCTGATGGAGACAAACATTATTATTTTGAATTAATGTATTATGAAAAATGATATCGTGACATTACTGATAAAAACATTCACACTGAAAGCAAATGTTCCATACATGCATGATTGTCTTTGGTCTCTCTAGAGAGAACGACGTTACAGTGTGAATGACGATTCGTGATTAACCATAACCTAATTTTAACATGTTGACGATATATCCTTCACAATCTGCCTTCTGCAGCTAACAGGATTATTATTTGGCATAAGCTAGCAACATTTTGGCTGACTTATATACGTCAAAACAGTCATTTTCAACATTCGGTTTTCATTTCCTTTAAACTTAAATATCCATATCGATTTATTTATACCATATTCAGGCTTTTTTTCCTTATTTCTTGTGGTGTGTGAACATAGCGTTGGAAATTTTAACTTTGGGAATGTTTCAACTAAATGATGGCATCAAAATTAATATCTTTTTCTGCACTCCACTGATAGAAACTTTTTTCAGTTCGAGGTTGATGAGGAAGCCAAGGGTGCCAACGGAGGCAATGGCGGCGCCCCCAACAGTGTCGGTGCGGGTGTGGGTGCCGCCGTCACCGGGGCCAATCCGGCAGCCGCAACCAGTGGCTCAAAGGCGCTGTTCTTGGAGAAGGTCCGGCAGAGCAACGCGGCATGCCAAGCCGGAGACTTCGAGACGGCCGTGTCCTTGTACACGGAGGCCATCACCTTGGATCCTCACAATCACATCCTCTTCTCAAACCGGTCCGCGGCACACATCAAACTGGCGCAGTTCTCGAAGGCGCTGCAGGACGCTGTCAAGGCGAGGGAACTCAACCCAAAGTGGCCTAAGGTGGGTGACGACATTTATTTATAGGGTTAAATAGGGTTTGATCCTAAATTAGGTGATGTGAATCTTATATGTTTCAATACTATTTGATTCGAAGGTAGGTGACGTGATTATTATAGGATTGAATAGCATTTGATCCTAAGGTAGGTGACGAAATTCTTATAGGTTTGAACAACATTTGAACTTTAATGAAATAGATAAATTCGTGTTGGATCTTGTTTAAACCTCCATACTTTATAAAGGTGTATGATAAGATTGAAGCAAAGTTTAAATGATGTACCATTTAGTTTTTAAATTGGATTTGATACACATGGTAAAGCTGACTCGTAAATGCCGTAAGTTTGACTTCTTATTGAAAATATTTAAAAAAATGATAGATTTCATTACATTATAAAGACTTGAAACAAACGATGTAAAATAGGTTCGATCTTTTAAAGTTTTTCAATCCAAAAATTCATTTGAAAAGTTTTGGTTATTTCAGTTTCGAATAATGAATGTAAAGTAGATAGAAACTTAAAGGTTTATAAATTAGGTTGAACAGTAATAATAAGACCTAAAGTTGTTTTAAAAACATTCAGTAGGAAGTCTATATTCATTATTTCCTAGCAATTTATCTTAAAAATATGATTATTTGTTTTATTATTTTTATAAATGAAAATGTTATTTTTTATTTCGTAATTTTTCTGTAATGACAAATACGTATTTCTAGATTTAGTTTTTTCGAGAATGATAAATATTGAATTCTTGGAAATGTTAAATGGATTGTTACAACTTTTTTTTCTACATTAGTTTTGTTCCGCATTAACACTTTAACCGTTTCTTGTAGCACCGGTGATACACAAGTCTAACTTGTTATCCGAATAAAGTAATTAAAAACATAATTAACTTGATTTGTATCACTGGTGTAACCTAAGATGGAGTAAGCTATTAGACTTATATATCACCGGTGTTACAAGAAACGGTTAAAGTGTTAAATTTATAATAGGTTCATACGATTTTACTATGCACAGTACATTTTTTTCATGTAGCCAACATTAGTAACAATAATAATAATCGCAATAATAATAATAATAATGTTAAGGATATTAATACAAATTAAATAATATTGAATTATGACACTGAAGTTTGCATAAGCGTGGTAAAAATGTAAAGGAAATGTGTGTCGGCAAAAGCATTAAAATAATTTCAGTTAAACTTAATAAAATGTTAATAATAATAACGATAGATCATAATGATAAAGAATAGTAATATTAATAATAATGGAAGTAATAGTATATAATAATAACAATAATGATAATAGTGTTAGCTATAATTAAAATTTGAAAATTGTGTTAGTGCTTGTTCAGATAAATTATCTATAATTTATAGAGCAGTAAAAATAATTGAAGTAAAACCATAATTTAAAAAAAAATGATAATAACATAATTAAAACCATTTATATAATTATAAGAAAAACTGTAAACAATTGAAATTGTTTTTCTTAATGAAATTCCACAAAAATGGTTAACCTTGAAACTAAATTTGTTTGCTAACAAATAAAATAATTTTAAATATTATAGCTGGTGAGATTGAGAAATAATCTAAATAGGCCTAACACAAAAATAAATATAGTAATAATAATAATAATAAAAATAATAGGCCATGAAACTATTCTTGTTCTGGATTCTATAAAATGTTATTTTTTATTTTCGGTAAGATTAATAAAACAAAATATAAAAAAGATTAAGCAATGGTCAACATTGGTTTAAATTTTTCAATAAGCGAACTATAAATATTAAACCAGAAAGAAAGTAATACAACCTATTTTTCAACGGCCTTGGCCACGTTGAAACACCACTTCCCTTATGATCAGCGAAGTTAAGCAACGTTGGGTCTGGTTAGTACTTGGATGGGTGACCGTCAGGGAACACCAGATGATGTTGGCAACAGCGCTCTTTGCCATTGTAGCTAATGTGCTGTATAATATTCTATAATAAAAAAAGAAGAAGAATGTATTATGATTTAAATAATATTCATCATTGTTTTATATTGCTTCATTTAATAGAAAAATAGTTTTGGATGTAGGCAATAATTAGGCCAAACTGAAATTTATTCAAATTTTTAAAAATTCAAGAGAGTATAAAAACATTCTAGTTGAACATTTTAAATTTATAATTGATGGAAATTTTCAGAATGTACTTGGGTTGATGAAAACTATTTGGATGACTTGAATGAATCTTTGGATACTGACGATGAAGACGATGGCTCAAAAGCAGAAAATGGAGGTTGGTTCACATGCAAATATTTGTTAATAAAATTCTATGATGGAGTTACCAATTTACCTAACCAAGACTTCAACATAGACACTGCCACCTACATTTACATTTTATAGAATATCTTTTCCTGAGCAATTCCTCTTCTATAATTTTACTTGTACAAATAATATTTTTGGAAAGTAGGTATTTTATATTATTTTTATACTGGCGTGGTTACATACCTGTAGGGTTTGGTTCTATACTTGTTTTTGTTTATATCTGCAATAATGAATTGTACTTAGAAAAACATTTTCAATAGGATTTTATTGATATTTTCATTGTAAATAAATGTATTTCCAGAAAATACAAGTGCGACTGAAATAGCTTATGATGCAGTTTCTCAAATAGCAAGTGATAACCAACCATCCCCTGCCGTACTCAACATACCCCCTGCTACTGCTAGCAACATACATGATTCTCCACAAATGTATAATGAGGCAGAGTTTTCCAACTCCAATCAGTTTAACTTTGGGACAATGTCTGGAGAAATAGAACCTTCTACCTCAAACAAACTACTCTCTATTCCCGATATTTTGTTCAAATATTGGAAGATTCAATGTAGATTGCGGCTCTCCTCGCTTGCTTTACAGAGGTGGATGATGTCCATCATCTGTATAGTTGTTATCTGGTTAGGAATGAACCTTATCATGTGGTTAGAACACGAGCCAAGTATCCTTGATCTAGCAAACTTCTTTATGCCTTTATTGATCTTGCCTCTTCTTTCATCCGCATATGCTGAAGTAAATATGGAAGGTGAAAGAATCATTAAGGTAAGTTTTTGAATATTTATTTTTATGTGCATGTTCTCAATTGTCCAATACACAAAAATATAGTCAACATATGAAGAGTGCTTTATTAGATTGGTCTGCATCTGTGGTAATTTTGAATGTTTCTGCATTTTATAGAATTACCTAAATGTACTACAGGTGATAGACATGTTTGAATTTTACATTGAAATCAAGGACTACTATATGGTAGAGTAATCTTTAATTAAAGCATAAATATTTGATAACACAGATAATATTTCAACAAACTATTTAATGATGAGAAAAGGTTCTTCAGAGGCATGCCCACTGTCTGTAGATCAGTTTATTAAGAGCAAAAATTATATTTTATAAGAAATTTGTGGCAACTTCATTTCTTTGAGCCGCATCGGCAGCCAATTGCTTGGTACGGACTTTCAGGAGTTTAAAATCCGAAGTCTAATATGCTAAGCTCCCAGCAGTTGTATGGAAACCATTACCTGCTGCTCAAAGAACAAAAAGTGTATGACCAATGTAGTTGAAATAAGTTTGATTTACTTAAGCTTGTAAATATTTTTGGTAATCTATAATATAAAATTCGTGCCTGCCCATATACAAGGTTTTGTACTGTTTCTCCTTACAAATTTTATATAATATAAATAAATTCTTCCTATAATAGTGTACTGAAGACCTAAAGTGCAACACCAAACATAGGGCTGTTTATTCATGCCCTAGAATTGTATGTGAGGGATTGGTTCTTGATGCCTTTTGCTGTAATCCTCTGTGCCATGAAAAGCATTCAAGTTTTTTTTTCTTTAATTTCTAGTGACCTTTCATTTATGTAAACAAATTTTGTTTCTAGTAATTTTACTGCTGCACAAGTCTTGCCTAATAGAAAAACAATTAATAAACTTTTTTTTCAACAGTTTATCTACCCTACTGAGAAAAGATTAAGCATGATTCGTGTTCTCCAAAATGCACCTCTGAACTTGACAGTTTTTGGATTCTCGCCCAATTATTCTACAATATCGACTGCTGCATTTGGTGTGTTGCTTGCCATAGCCTCCAAGATTTTGTTGCAAGCAGTAGGCAATAAAAAGCCAAATTAATTTTAATGTAAAATATTTAATATAAATTATATTTTTTCTAGTTTATCAATCCTTAATGTAATATTTTGTGATATACAACAAATCTTATATATCTCAACTTTGAAGATTCTTCATTCAATTATATTGAGCTTATGTACAAGGCTTCTCCATATAAATTGTTAACTATAGCTTAGACCAATCAACAATTTTTTATTGCAATGGAAATAGGTATAACTAGTACAATGGAGCACTCCAAATTACTACTCCAGTGGCCATGTAGTAATACAATCAATTATCTTCAATGAAACTTGATATCAGACCGGTATAAGATGTGGTTAACAGTTCGCTCATTCAAGAAGCTGAAAGGCTTCCAGATAAGCCCAATACAGGTCCTTGTTCACACATTTTTATTTTTAGCCAAAACCATCACTTACTTTTTCACAATTTTAACAATACTTCAAATAAGGAAAGGGAAACAATAAATTGTGTTAGTTTTAAATGTTTGTACATTTTTGTCAAACTAAAATTTTAAAACCATACAAAATATATCCTCCACCACCAGACATGTTAATTTCTGGATGGGTTCTGTTAGGCAACACTTGATACCCTCGGAGCCAAGTCTCGCATAGCCTCATATTTACGCCTCCCAGCGTCTGCATGTCGTCATATAGGTCAACTAGAAGCTGAAAAAATTGATTAAATGTTAAGAATTATTCAACAACAAAATTATCTTGAAGGTAGAAACTAGACACTGCTAAATCTTCTCGTCCTTTAGAAAGTTATGTTAGTTTAATCAACACTTGAGTTTTTCTGGTAGTTGAATGGATAACCTTGGAACATCACTCAAAATTTTGCTAGTAGATGTGCATTATCTTAATGGCAGAACTAAAATCAATCTAAACCACCATGTGGCTTAAATGTCGAGCGACTATTTTTATAACAATAAAATTTAAAAACATTAAAAATATAAATAGCAGTAACAACAAAGTTTTTTTTTTAAATTCTATTATATTGTATTTATACATGCATATTTATTGTTAAATTCTGAAAATAAAAACTACCTTTTGTTCAATGTGAAATATTTTACAAATTATTTTTCCTTATTTTAACCTAAAATAACAAAAAACTGGAATTATATAAAAAAAATTCTATTGCATTATATTGACGGAGGAAAAGTAACACCTATGTCTTAACTTCGTTTCAGTTGCTCGACAATAAACTGCAAGTTTGCTTACTTCTTTGTATGGAGAATATATGACAAACGAATGTCCAGGAAGAAGATGCTTGAACAGCAAGGTTGTCACATCTTTTGGGTACTGTTTGCATGCAACAATCATTCCATGAAGTCCCACTTGTAGCCTTTTCATTGACAATGCAATGTCTTCATCCTTGCAACGAACAAACTGCAACATTTAAAGGAATTGTAATTGAGTATATCGTTGCTATACATCACTCAGTAACAAATTATCAATTGATGGGTGATGCATAATCACTTAAAAGTAAGTATGTTATGGATTCATTAATTCATTAATCAGGTTTCACACTGGTGAAATAAAAATAAACTTTCCTCAAAACCAAGTTTATTTCATATTTTTGTTGAGTTTTGCAATATAATTACTTTTTGTAACAATGCTTATTGTCTGAGAACAGGTTTACTGGACATGGATCAAACTATTTAAACAAACTCCTTGTCTTTACTCATGATTCAAATTGCAGCACCTTCAATTGCCACTAGTAACACAAAAAACCTCATACAGTTGAAACAAAGCTAACCTCAACATGAGAGAGACTTCATTTATTGGCACAACCACACACCCAGGTCACTCATGTTCTCAATAGACAGAATAGACTTGCATGTATATAATAAATAAACAAAATGGAACAGAAAAAACAAGTCTGTGAGAAATATAACATTTGAAATATTTAAAAAAGACAATACCTTCGGTTTTCTTTTAGGATTATTTACATTTTCTTCTGTAGATGGAATCGAATCTTCCATTTTAACAGTAATAGCTACATTTTCTTCTGTAGGTGGTATCGAATCTTCCATTTTAACAGGAATAGCTACATTTTCTTCTGTAGGTGGTATCGAATCTTCTATTTTAACAGCAATAGCTTCTTTCGGGCTTTCATCTATCACCATGTCTGAATCTAAAACAAATGATCATAACAATAAAAAATAAAATAGTAAACTAATTGACAAATTTTAGAGTAAATAAAAATTAAATTACAAAAGAATTTGTTTAATAATTTACTTTTTCATAAATTAGAATATCTATTGAATTGAAAATACATAGTTTATTAATTACATTGGAATAAAAACCCAAAAGGTTTGTTTGTTTATAGGAGTTTGCAGATTTGTAGATGAGGCAACATCCTTCCAACATTGTGGATCCATCCTACCATCACTATACATCGGCAAAAACCTTTGCATGCCAGAAATCTTTTTAATAAAAAAAATATTTCTAAGCAATTGTTCAAAACATGTTAAAGATAACATTTACTTATACTTTTTCAGATCTATTGTAAAATCAAACCATTTAAAATAAATAAACAATAAAAAACTTATGTATAAATTTAATGAAAAGATAATATTGAAAGAATTTAACTTTCAATATTAAATGAAATGAATATTTCACATTTGAAAAACTTATCCTAAACCAACTATTACTGACTAACCTTCAACTAATTCTTCCTTTACTACTTTGGCTTCAGCGAGTTTGTTCGCATTAAGGTAGGAAATCACTTTCAATTGAGGATAAGGAAAATCAAGACAGTCAATTATTTCCCTGTGAAAAAATGTATTTTATTTCAGAATATATAAGAACATTGAAACATTGGAAATCTTATTTTGCAATTTTTGTTTATTTTACTTTTAGTAAGATAATTTATTGCATAAGAATGACCATTGAATAACTTGAATTATATGCACATGGCAGAGAAACAACACCTTCATTTTTCCCACATAAAATTACCTCATAGGATGTTGTCCCTGATAGAGATGAATGATACTTCCCTCTTCTCCCATACGGTGCAGGGCAGCACTTGTCACTAAGCCTAATGTGCCAGACTCAAAAATAGCAAAATTTCCTCCAGATTGTACATTGGCGTAGCTTAGAATTTGTGACAAAGTGTCTATTCGCAAATTTCTGAAAATGTTTTAAAAAATTAATGCTAGTTAGTGTAATCAAAGTAACAAACTAAATTAAACTTTATTAATAATAATTACAAATTTTTTTATAAATGTAAACAATAAAAAAATCTAATAATTTTTTTGCAAAACCGAAGCAAGAAAGCTACCTGAATACTTTCAAATCTAAAAGTAAGATAAAATTGTGCCACAGTTAACTTTAATTTAAAAAAAGACAACATACAGAAAAAGGTAAAGCAATTATTTATTTTGGAAAGTAATAAAATGAGAAAAATTGAGATTTGTTTATTTTTATTCAATGGTGTAAACACAAACATATACATTTTCTACAAACAAAAAACATTTATTATGGAAAGGAATGAAATGAACAAAATTGAGATTGTGTTTATGCAATAGAATAAAAAATAAACAAAACACATACTTTTTTATAAACAAAAACAAAAATTGAGATTGTGTTTATGAATAAAAAATATAATTTAATAAATAAAAAACATTAACGAGTTAACACTAACGCTATTCTGAGGGGATCCTGAGCATAATACATTTTGGCAACAAGTCGTATCGACGGTTTACAAATGGTGACGACTTCGTCGTACTTCTTTTGTTTCTTGTTCATCCATTTTTCTTGAGAATATTTGGTTTTAGCATGAAATGTTGAACTATTTTCAGTTAAGGATTGTACTACCTTTAAAAATACATTTTTATTTTAGTGTGATATCTTTTTAAAGGTTATAAAATCAAAGTTATGACAAATAAAAATATGATGCACAGGTCAAGAGATGAAAATTAAAAAACTAACCATTTGAAATTAGGTAAACTGAGAAACAGTACACTTATTAAGAATTAATGAAACATAATTCTGAATAAGTAAATGATTTCTCAATTTGGTTAATTAATAATAATAATAGAAAATGTCCCAGGATTATTATAAATTAAGCAAATTGAGGAATGGTACTTCTAATCTAAATAATTTCTTAAAATTTTTAAACAGTTTTATAAAAATACAAAATAGAGAACAACAATGTTTAATATTTAGCTGCAAATCCTCATAATGTCAGTGTATTGCGAAATACATTTTACATTAAAAGTTCTATTGACAAGTTAATGTTTGACTTACTTCATTACTGGATGCACCGGATACAACAAGCTGTTTAATGTCTTCTTTGGAAAGTTTCTGCGAACTACCATCATCCACCAAGTTTCTATTATCCAAGCCACTATTCAAATCTAAGATATTATACATATTTTTTATTAGCATTGCATATCAATATAAACTTTTTAACACAAATCAAATGAGTGAAACATGTATTGCTTGTTTTTTACAGAACCTTTGATGACAAACATAATGTTATGTTAGATTTATCTTCATGAAAATAAAACAGAAGTATACATAATTGCTTCTTTTATGTAACTTTAAATAATATATAAAAACACAAGATGAATTAGCCAATGGTGGACCACTGTTGAGCCACCAGATTTTTAGAAAAAGCCACAAGAAAGAAGGCTCTTACAAAAAATATGTTTGGTGTTATCAAATAAATGTCATGGAAACTTATTTAGCAAATGATAATGAAACTCTTCAATCAAAAACTTTAAGTTGACTTGACATGCTGATGCCTTTATCCCACTCAACAAAAATATTAATATTTAATTTATGATGAAAAATGAAAAAGTTATTCAAAGCCTTCAGAATTTAGATACCATTTAACGACTGGATATAACAGGGCATCCATCAACCAAAGGTAACAAATGGTTTCAGTAAAAGAAAAAACCTAGATCACAGATTGATTGAACTTATAAAAAATTTCAAATATAAAAACTTTAACATTTGTCTTCATCTCATATAAAAATTGCGAAATATTCAAGTTCATTAAAACCATCATTTTTAGGGAAAAAATCTTGTTTAATTTTAAGCAAAGTTATTATTCAAGAAAAAACTGTAAACTTAAAAAGAAACAAAAAACTTTAACATTTACCTTCATCTCTTATGAAAAGAATTATTTTTATTATAAGTTAATTTGAGCTATAAAACGTAATTTGTTAAAGAAAATACAATATATAGAATTTTGTATTCAAGCAAAGTTATTATTGAGCTCATTATCTATAAACTTTGTTTAATAAAAAAAAACTGAAATAAAAAATAAAAACTTTAACATTTACCTTCACCTTTATTGTGAACGCGAGACACCGACGATGGCCTGAGCCATGCATGTTGATTGTAATAGGGTATCCGTAGGATGGATATCCTAAAAAAAATATTTATGCAATAAATTAATCTGGTGATTAAAAATTTTGTAATCTTTATAGCAACAGATTCAATTAAGGAACAACGTACCAGTAGCAGCTTTCACCGAGTCAATTCCATTTGTTTTGTTCTCTATTTTTTCCAAGTGGTAAAGTTTTTGTTTTGGTTTTTGATTTTGAAGAACCATTTTGAACGAAGAATTAAACGGATGTCCAACAGCTCCATCGAGAAGAACATTGAACTGACCTTCCCCTCTCTTACCAAATGAAAAATTTCTGGCAACAAATAATTAAGAAAAATTAATAAGTACGAGGAAATTTGTAAACGAATTAAGGCTGTGACTGAGTAAAAGCTATGAATACAACAAAATTACTTATTATATATATATAAAATACAAAAAAAAACAATTTTTCATAACTCTACTAAGTGGTAGCTAACCAAGATTTAAAAACCTATTATTTCAATAAATATTCTTTTTACAAAAAAAAATATTCTGGACAATATTGTTCAGAATTATATATAAGGCCATTCCTGTTAAATAAAAACATCTATAAAACAAAAATTAAAAAAATATATATTTTTTCCAAAATTTTACTGTTCTGGTTAACCAAGATTTAATAGAAAATAATCAATTATGTTACTTCCGACAAAATTGGCTGGAAGGTTAAAACAAACAACTTTTATTGATTGAAGTTCTCTGTAACTCTTCAAATAAAGCTGTTTAATAGTTAATACTAATGCATTTCTTGATGCAGACGATGCCAACAGAAAAATAAAACCTATGTATATTGCAGAGCTTTCAGTTGTTCACGGTTTCACTCATGGTGTTAAGAACCAGGTTTTTTTCGTCCTCTTTAACTCTAAAATTAGCACAAAGTGGCATTTTTCTGCAACGAAAACTTAAGAACGGTCAAAAATGAACATCCTCTTTAAAATGGAAAAATATTTTTTACCACCCTGGTATCACCTAAATATTTTTAACAACAAAAGAAGTCAAATTTAGATAACAGTATTTTTTTGGTCATTGTCAGTCCTGAAATAGCACAAAATTAAGAAAATTACACCTTTGGTAATTTTTGCAAACAATTTTTTGGCACTCTGTTTGAAATATACTCAATTTTACTATAAAATTGAGTAAGACACTGGTAACTTTACCAAAATATCAATCTGTAAATTAATATAATCTTTTTTAATTTCAGGCAGTGTGCTAAAAAAATGTCCGGTGAAAGTTGAAAAAGATGGGCAAATCGTGCTACGCTGTTCGATAACTTGAGCTTGACAGCATGAACACATTAACATTACTTGAATTTTGAATACATACACCAACCAGTATTTAAGCAAAATTTAGCATTATCATGACCACACCTAACCTTACCTAACCTAACTTAGCTCCTCAAATGGTTTTCGGTGACCAAAAACACCTATTAGCTGTGTTCAAACTTCTTCAAAAAAGCATGGTCGAGTCCATTTCTGTCTTCAGGTGAATCACTTCTTTCAAGCAACTTGCACAGGCGAACGTGCGATTCGTACATAATTTATCATTACTATTTTTGTATTATTTACTAAATTTTGTTAATAATGATCATATTTGGTTAAAATTCACCTCATATTTCAATTTGAAACTATTTATAAAGTAAATTCCAAAATAAAATTGCCCATCTTTTTCAACTTTGTCCGTTGTTTGTTTTTCCATGGTGAAGTAGTTCAAAATTTCTGGTCAATAGGGCTAGAAAATAATCAGTGGAAAGATACAAATTGTCAATTGACAGCACATAAACTTCCATAAAATGTTCTTATATATGCCAGCTTCAATTCAGTTGGAAGAGAAAGCCTTAGTTTCAATATAAAGACTCAATCAGCCAAACAGCTTTATTTTAAGAGTTACAGAGAACTCTAAGCATTATTGGGGAAAAGCTTAAAGTTCTTACAGTTACAAAAACTTTTTAGAAAAGGGTTGTTTCTGTGAAGACAGCCTAATTTTCAGCAAAAAATATAGTTGTTTTTTCTTTTCATTTAAAAAAAACACAGAAAATTTTACACCATCAAGAGTATTTTTATTTTCAAAAATTAACATTTACAGAGTTATAGCCAAAAAACATCATATTTCAACTTTTAATTTAAATTTTTTCTCATCAAAAGTTAAAAGTTTTTAGGCTGTGACAAACAGCCTCGAAAATCTACTGTTGATTATTGGAGCAGAGGTGGTGGATTTTTTCTTTCAAATTCTTGTTTTTAAATCTTGGTTACCTGGTTACCATAGCTTGGTAGAATTATGAAAAAAATAAAATTGGCGTCGGTGTTACACAATGACTTGTGTGTGCTTATATAACATATATACTATTATTATTTCTTTATATATAGGCTTGTTTATTTGTTTTAATTTGTTACTAGGTGTTTGTATTTGATTTTATCACTTTTTATCTACAGTTTTTGTCGAGCGTGCATAGCGAAGCTTTACATAGGGCGTTTGTGCTGAATACACTCCTAGTGCAGTGCTGGGCATTGGCCCCTTTATTTATATAATCGACCATTCAATCTACATAGGCGTAGCAATTCCGGTGTCGTCGTCGGCGTTAGACAAGGACTTGAATGCTTTAATATATTACTAGTTATTTTTATTTGGTTTTATCACTTTTAATCTACATTTTTTCATCAAGTTAAAACTTAAAAAATTTAAAAAAGTTAAAAAATTTTGTTTAAAATTGTTTCTTTCATATTTTGTTTTTATTTATGCATCAATGGATTGGAAATTAAGTGCACATAAATAGTCTTTAAGGTGAATTTTTGATGAAATGACATTTTCTCACTTTGTAACACCATTTTTTATTGACATTTGTAGAGATAATTTTTTTATCAAAGTTACTGAATGAATCATAGCGAGACATTTGAACTGTCTGGTTCGTGGATTACTAGTTCATCAAATTAACTTAGAAATTTTTTTTCTTGTTTTGGTTTGAATTATGCATCAATAGTCTCTCAGTTGATTTTTTGATTAAATGATGTTTTCTCACTTTGTAACACCATATTAGGTTGACATTTCATATATGGACATAGAATTTTTTTTAACATTCTTTTTTCATTTTTTTTGTTTTTATTTATGCATCAATGAAGTATACATAAATAGTCTCTAAAGTGATTTTTTGAATAAATGTTGTTTTTTTCTCACTTTGTAACATCATTTTTTATTGAAATTTATAAAGATAATTTTTAAAAGTTATTGAATGACTCATTGCTAGACTTGTTTGAACCATTCGGTTCGTGGATTACTAGTTATATAAGAGCAATGATCATTTATTGTAAATAAAAGATACATTTTTCTAAAACTTAAATCTATTGAAATAGCTGTATTTTATGTTATGGATTTGTTGATTTCAAAGTAATGGTTTTTGGATGTCTCCGATATAACCACATAGGGTTTGAGTATCTGCTAGTTTTTTTCTTATCGTGAAATTTCCATAATAAAGTTGTTAAACATTTCATGTTGATTTTATTTGTCGTAAGTTTTCGAAATATTATTTTATATAACTACTTTAAAATAAAAAACATTGATAGCTAAAATTTCCCTAAATTTTGAGGATATATTTCTTTTCCTCAGACTCTCGAGGGAAAGAATGAAAAAATGCTTTTCACCAAGAAGGACTCGAACATTCCCATCGAAGTTCACGGCGATGCCGGCCTGCAACTAAATGCTACTGCATACTATGACGAACGGAAGAATTCTCCTGTCTTTGGCTGCAGTGCACATTCCAATGATGAAACCTTCATCTGCATCTCCCATGCTAGCCATGATGGTGCAGGTAAATGTATATTTGGTTAGAAAATTATAATATATTAACAGTACAAATGAAATTAATAAAGTAGGCCCAGCCCATGAAGTTTCAAGGGTATCCATCCTACGGATACTCTATTATAATCGACATGCATGGGCAGGGCTGGGGAGTCGGGACTCTAAACCTCCGACTCCGACTCCTGGATATTTGAAAGACCGACTCCGACTCCTACATGTTAATATTGTTTTTAGACCTAATAATTCTTAATATTTTTATTCATTGATAATTATTATTTAAATTTGTTTGTTAGTTTTATATTGCTGCCTGTTTTGGCTAGCTCCTTAGATCTTTAGGGTTTCGGGACTTTGCTCGTTTGGGTTC
>JARUHE010067414.1:0-15545 GCA_031471125.1 Archaeomysis grebnitzkii
GTCATCTCCTTCCCTTGCCTTACATATACTATTTTTTTTGTTCACAATTTATCTGAACCTACAAATATATAACGGAGATTCTGACGCATTGGGTGAATAGTAACGTGCGCCATCTCCTAACTTTGTTCAAGATTTTACTGAAGATACAAAATATTTGAAATGGTTTTTGACGCATTGAATGAATTGTAACGCGAGTCATTTTCTTCCTTTGTCTTATTTTCTGAACCTACTAAATATTAAATATATAATTTTGTTAACGATTGAATAATGAAATGAATATTTTACTTTTAATAAGATTGATATTTTTAAAGAGAATAGAGAGAATATTTGTATTTGTATTGATAGAAAATGAAAATGATTGATTTAATTTTAATAACATTGATATTTTTAACTATCATTCTTGTCAAGTAGGCAGACTGGTTTAGTATGGATGTAGTGGTTCATGCTCCAGCTAAGGATCATCAATTTTTTTCCTGTTGCTTTATCTTGATTTTAATTTAATTTAAAAACTAATTTCTAGTCATTTCCTAGCAGCATTTGTTTTGCCTTGGGCCCAAATTTGGGTGAATAGTCTTCCAGAGTGAAAGTTTTGTCTTTTTCAGAACTTAGGGGGTTTTTAGTGGGTGCAACTCCCACATCGTCTACCAGTTATCTTGCTTATTGACTAGCTTGGTATTCATCCAGCGATTTTCCTCCTCGGTTTCGGCCTAAAAAAACATATAGCCGATGTACAGTAAGACCTACTAGGTATAGTTCTCAAATGAGTACTTCTCTTTTGTGTTTTATTTAGTTATGAAAGATTGTGTGACTGTGATCTTAATAAAATATACCAAAAGAACACGATGAACGAACTGTCGTACATCTGACAAAATTACAAAATAGAACAACTGAGTAATTCCTTTAAATTTTACTTTTCGCCGTGAACGCTGTAGACACGTATTGTTTTCAATATAAACAGTCGTGAAATCACATGACTAAAAATAGTGTAGATAGAGAACAGTTTTATCTTCCCGATAACTGTTTTTGCTGTATCACTTATATTTCCCTTCTCTAAGAGTATTATTTTGTATACATTATACAAGAAGCCTACAGTTAAGGCAAAACATTTATTAATATGTATAATCAAGCCACAGTAGTAACATTGACAAGCATAAATTATTGATACGCATTACAAGTTGTGTCTATATTTTTAAAAAATTGTTTAATTGTTGAATACAATTTTGTATTTTATAGTTTTTTTTTCAAAAGTTAGATGTTTATGTATTTATTAAGTTATATTAAAACCATAATGCGAATTAAACCGTTGGCGATCACAAGTTTCCTATCTAATATGTTCACAAGATTTACTTTCCGTATCACTAAGAACTTCTAAAGAAAATGATTACAATTTTTCATAATTCATGAATTCATAAATCTTTAGGAATTTAACCAACATCAAGGTTTTGCCTTTTTTTCTTTTTCATTTTACAGAAATATTTATTTCGAAAAAAATTAAGAACTATTAATCATCCCAACATTTACTAAACATGCGAGATTGATCTGCTTATAGTTTAATTTATAATGTGTGCATGTATTAGAATTTTTATCAATTAGATAAATTAAGGTTTGTATATAATATTGCATACCATCAAGATTGAATAAAAAAATTAAATATGATTATGCATTATTTATTTTGAAATACGTTAATTAATTACAATATTTGAAAGAAAGAATGAAAATATATTTTTATTTATTCAAATTTTTGTTTTATCAATTTTATTGAATATGTAAAGTAGCTCAAACCATATTGAACATTTTATATTTAACCATTTAAAGAAACTATTAATAAATCGCATTAGCAATTCTATAATAGCATAGTAATAAACTTTTAGGCATGTGTTACCCAAATGTTATGCTCACCCTGTAATTGAATAAGTAAAACATGAACTCCAACTTTACATAGATTTGCTAACTGTATAGTATCAACGTTTAGTATTTTATAATTATACTGAGTAACACAATTAATGTCGGAAGTATTTTATGAATTCTTATAAAAATATAAATAATAACAAAAATAATAATACGTATTATATTAGCAAAAAAACAATACAAACAATGATATATAAAAGAAGAACAGCAACAAAAAGGTAGATAATAATTATAATAATAATTACTATTGTCATTATAACTTAATAATAATGTTAATTTTTACGTAAGAACAGGTAACGCCAGCTGACTTTCAACGTACTGTATTTATCGAATCATCTGTGTACACATAATTGACATCGTTTTATCACCTTAAACTTCATCAGATGGTTTTAGTTTAGTTTTCTATTCATCGTCAATGAGTGAGCATTCTCTGAAATTTCGTCAGTGTTGCTGTATCTCATGAGGTGATTATTACAAGACAATGAGTGAAATAATTGTGTTACAATTTAAAAACTGTTATTTGATAAATAACTTTTAATGCAACATAAACTGTTGAAAAAACGATTATCTGTTTTTTGAAGATTTTATTATACACAAGTTGTTCATTAATTTTTTCTGAATGTTTCATGTTGAGATTTCACCATATATGGTAAGTTGCCGAAATGCGTCCAACTATCAAACAAATTATAATAGCTTCTTTAAAAAATTGATAAAGTTTGTAAACAGTATATCGTTAGAAGCTACGCACGATTTTTGATAAACTAATAAAACCTAATGTATTATAATATACATGAGCTTTAAATCATACGAGGACGCATTTTGGCAACTTACCCTAATGTTTATTTCACGTGAGGTTGTCAGGCACTTATTGCTAGTTCAGGCTCAAGTTTTTGGAGAGTATTTCAGTCTAATTAAATATGTTTATGAACAAAAATATTAAAAATCCTATTTTTGAAGATGATGGCTTAGACTAATATTTCTTGTTGTTACATAAACTAATTTTTAATTTCTCATAATATTATGAAAACGTGAACAATAGTGAGAAGTTCAAATTATGCCTAACTAACATCAACTGTACTGCAGGCCTGTCTCACCGAAATGTTCATACCCATCTTTATCTATGCTACAGAAAGTTCAATTAGGAAAAACACAGAAAGGCTTATACAATACAAACTTTGTACATTATATTTGCTACAGTTGTGTTATAGAATGTTTTTTTTCTATTTTGTTATGTCTTAAAATGCTGGCAAATGCAGGCACAGGCCTGTAGTACAGTCAGCATTGGCCTAAATAACAAAGTTTACATGTTAGTTGTAACACGCACTAAATCTTAGATTCTTATTTAAATTTTAGTTAAAAATGGAATGTTTTAATACTATGTTAAGATTCTTCTTGAAATGATAAAATAGAATTTACATCATAAACTTTTATAGTTAATAATTACAAAAATAAAAACGTTATACAAAACTTTTTTATAAATCTTAAATTAACATTATGTTTAATGCATTTTATCTTATACTTAATATTACTAATTGAAAAAAAATCACTGCGATTCATATATGATTTTGTTGGTAGGAAATTTCTAGAAATGATAGAATAAACTTTAAATTATTAATGATTATAATCGATTGTTAAAAATGAAGTAAGTACAATAAATGTTCAAAAAAACTTTAAAATGTAACGTTTTTTCATCTTACAAATATATAATAAGTATATAATACTTTAATTTAATTTATTTACCATTAATTATGTCGATAAGCGCTTTATTGAATAGAAAGAATGCAATTTAAAACATAAATGTTGATGTTTGCTTACTAAATCATAAAAAAATAAAGTAAATAAATATGCTGTTAAGATATCGCTGTTTAACTTACAATGGACAAAATGTCTACAAAAACAAAACGGATGGGAGCCAGGATAATTCATTGCTTAGATTTGCTCGTGATTCACAATAGACAACAAAGTATATGAACAGGGTAGGTAGAGTTGATAATTTTAATAATAGTTTCATTGTGACGAATAATAACAATTCTAGTGTTTAATTACTTTCTGATTGTAGGTCTAAGACATATATTGTCCCTTCCATTACATCTTTTGTACCAATGTCATTTGAATATAAATAATATCTCCACGCAGTGGTAACTCAGGTTCATTAGAGATTATGCATGAAATAAATGTATAAGAACATAGGCGCTTATATATATTATACTGACAACAATTTATTTTTAAATATATATAAACACTAGCAATGCCTAAGCCGCCAAGCGGTTTTAAGTGGGGCGACTACCCTAAGTATCACAATAAAAATCATCCAATAAATAAAAAACAAAAAGTTCGGTTGAATGTGAAAGGATACACCCGACGACGACGCCCATGCAGACGACTACTGCGGAATAGTAACTGCTATGCTTAAATTTCGTTTCACTTACTCAACAAAATGATTTCCAAGCAATAGCTATAAGACATAAAGAAATAAAAACAACATAATTAATTTTAAGTGCACAGCTCGCGCTTACACTTCATTAATACACGGCTGGCAATTTCCATTTGTTTTTCTCCTGTAAAAAACTTATGAACGAAAGACTTTCGATCTTAAATCTTAAACTCTGTAGACAGCAATATTTGAATGCAGTAAGTTGAATTACTTATAATTGGCGCGATCGGTATTATAACAAAGTTAGTCCCTGAAAAGTGTTCAAGTAAACAAAACAACAAATGTTTGTTTGTTTTATCAAGTTTGAAACTAAAGCTTAGCCAGAGTAGTCTGAGTGCCGTAGTCGTCTCTGTTTCCGCCCAAACACTATTGAAAAGCCCACAAGAAATACCTAACAATTATAGTCCTTATATCCAAGTTTTTCACTTCTTTACAACACACACGCACGCACGCACACACACACACACATACACACACACACACACACACACACACACACACACACACACACACACACACACACAGACTCTTATACTGTATACTTTACACTTTATATAAAAATGTATGAAATATAAAATATAAAAATGTATGAAATATAAGATATAAAAATGTATGAAATATAAAATATAAAAATGTATGAAATATAAAATAAAAAAATGTATGAAATATAAGATATAAAAATGTATGAAATATAAAATATAAAAATGTATGAAATATAAAATATAAAAATGTATAAAATATAAAAACGTTTTGAATTTAAAATATAAATATGATAATGTATAAAATATAAAACCTAAAAATATATCAAATATAAAACATAAAAATGTATAAAATATAAAATATAAAAATGTATGAATTATTTTTAACATGAAAATGTTTTGATTATAAAATATAAATATAAACATGTATGAATTATAAAATATAGAAATGTATGAAATATAAAATACAAAAATGTATGAAATATAAAAGAAAAAATGTATAAAATATAAAATATAAAATGTATGAAATATAAAAATTATGAAATATAAAACATAAAAATGTTTTGAATAATAGATATAAAATATAAAAATTTATGAAATATAAAATATAAAACATAAAAATGTATAAGATATAAAATATAAAAATGTTTGGTAATATAAAATTTAAAATATAAAAGTGTATGAAGTATAAAATTTAAAATATAAAAATGTTTTGAATATTAGATGTAAGATATAAAAATGTATGAAATATAAAATATAAAATATAAAAATATATAAATTATAAAAAATAAAAAAGTATGAAATATAAATTTTAAAATATAAAAATGAATGAATTATAAAATTTAAAATATAAAAATGTATGAAATATAAATTTTAAAATATAAAAATGTATGAATTATACAATTTAAAATATAAAAATGTATAAATACAATTTAATTTAATAAAGGATGTGCTCTCATGTATACCAAACATGAAATGCAAAATAATTCTATGGTGAAAAAAAGAAAACTAGCCATAAAATATAAAATATAAAATTGTATGAAATATAAAATACAAAATTTAAAAATGTATGAAATATAAAATGTATGATACATAAAATATAAAAATGTATGAAATATAAAATATAAAGTATACAAATGTATAAAATTTAAATTATAAAATATAAAAATCTATCAATTATAAAATACAAAAATGTATGAAATATAAAATATAAAAATGTATGGAATTTTCAATCCCAAATATAAAATATAAAAACATTTTGAATATTAGATATAAAATATAAAAATGTATGGAATATAAAATATAAAAATGTATGAAATATGAAATATAGAAATGTATGTAATATAAAATATAAATAAAAAGTATAAAAATGTTTTGAATATAAGATATAAAATATAAAAATGTATGAAACATTAACAATATAAAAATGTATGAACTATAACATATAAAGATAAAATATAAAATATAAAAATGTATAAAATAAAATAAAAATGTATGAAATATAAAATACAAAATTACAATAGCATTTGTTTTCAAAGATAATTTGAATGCATTTTAGACCTTAAAAGATTACTTTATTGTCAAGCATTGCTATGCTGACCTGAACAGGTTTTGGATTTGAACTCAGGGTCACCAACTAACCAGGCGATCTATAAACAGGATATGTTAACCTTTAATGTTAAGTTTGTGGAGTAATTAGGTTAATAATAACAGCCGAATAATGAAAACAACAACAACAACAACAATACAAATAAACATAATATGTTAACCTTTATGTTAAGTTTGTGGATCGTTTAGCTTAATATAACACCCGAATAATGAAAACAACAACAACAACAACAACAATACAAATAAACATAATATGTTAACCTTTATGTTAAGTTTGTGGAGTATTTTGCTTAATATAACACCCGAATAATGAAAACAACAACAACAACCATACAAGTAAACATGATATGTTAACCTTTATGTTAAGTTTGTAGAGTATTTAGCTTAATAATAACACTGGAATAATAAAAACAACAACCATACAAATAAACATGATATGTTAACCTTTATGTTAAGTTTGTGGAGTATTTAACTTAATAATAACACCCGAATAATGAAAACAACAACAACAACAACAATACAAATAAACATGATATGTTAACCTTTATGTTAATTTGTGGAGTAATTAGCTTAATGTTAACACTCAAATAATGAAAACAACAACAACAACAACAATACAAATAAACAAGATATGTTAACCTTTAATGTTAAGTTTCTGGAGTAATTATGTTAGTAATAACACCCAATAATGAAAGAAACACAAACGACAATACAAGTAAACAGGATATATTAACCTTTAATGTTAAGCTTGTGGAGTAATTATGTTGGTAATAACACCCAAATAATGAAAACAACAACAACAATATAAATAAACAGGATATGTTAACATTTTACGTTAAGTTTGTGGAGTAGTTAGATTAATAATAACACGCAAATAATGAAAACAACAATACAAATAAAAAGGATATGTTAACCTATAATGTTAAGTTTGTTGAGTAATTAGGTTAGTAATAACACCCAAATAATGTAAGCAACAACAAAAACATCACAAATAAACAGGATATATTAACATAAAATGTTAAGCGTGTGGAGTAATTAGGTTAATAATAACACCCAAAACAATGAAAACAATAACAACAACAATACAAATAAACAGGATATATTAATCTGTAATGTTAAGTGAGTGGAGTAATTAGGTTAATAATAACACCTAAATAATGAAAACAACAACAAAAATACAAATAAACAGGATATGTTAACCTTTAATGTTAAGTTTGTTCAGTAATTAGGTTAGTAATAACACCCAAATAATGACAACAACAACAACAACAATACAATTAAACAGGATATATTTAGTATTAAGCTTGTGGAACAATTATGTTAATAATAACACCCAACCAATTAAAACAACAACACCAACAACAATATAAATAAACAGGATATGTTAACCTTTAATGTTAAGTGTGTGGAGTAATTAGGTTAATAATGATTTCCAATCATAATTCTAATGCAAAGCTTTTTCAAAATCAACGTTTTAATAACGTTTATATTGGGCCTGTTCCTAACAAACCTCAGTTAAATAATGGTTGAAACAACGTTGGTTGCACACTGGGTACAACTTTTTCAAATTCATAATTGTAGAATAATTTATGATTAAAGGACAAACTCATTTTTCCTCCTAAAACTAATAAGTTTTTTTTGAAGACGAATATAAAATGGTTCAAAAAGTATAATGAAATAATGAAACTTGTTTAAAAGAAGATTTATGGTCAATTTATACTAATTGTATATATATATATTGTTTGTGTGTGTGTGTGTGTGTATGTGTTTTCTATTATGTGTTTTTCATTATGCATAAGTTAGATTGTTGAAGTCTACGAACCAAATGCTTTCGTATGTTATCATAGAAAATGATTTCATGATCTTTCCTGAGGTGACATTGAAATTGTATTGATGTATCAACAGTTTTTGTTCAAGTCAATTGACATTGGTGGTACATACTTGAAAACACATAGCGAAAACAAATAGGTTGTTTTTATAACTGATTACTATGAGTTTATTGAAATAATTATCTTTTCTCTGGCAGAAAACAATGCTTTAGCTTATATTCCAATGATACTTCAATGGAAAACCGTAATACAAAATTAACTTCTAAAATATTGTTTATGCCGTTAAGCAATTTATTGAAATATGAAACTTAAGGATATCAAATAAAAAAAAGTTGATAATTACCATGAATAAATGAAGCTACACTATCATTGCGACAGCTTTACGTAAAAGATCAAAAGAGTCATTTGTGCTCGTGTTGTTCCTGTATCATACTGTATACAGTCTGTTTAGAAACGATCCTTACAGTTTTACTTATATTAAAAATGATAATATGTAGTAACCATAATAACGACTATATTTAATTTTTAAATATCGAATATATAGATAGTAATACTAATGCTAATGATTATAGTAATAAATAATAATAAGAATGCTAATAATACTAAAAATAACATACTAACATAAATTAAAATATTAGAGTTAATTATTAATAAGTTTTCACCAAATGAATGTACGTCTTCACTCAAGACAAACCCTGACTAAAACATTTAGATTTCACCTTCATCTAAAATTCATATTTATAAAAGTAGAAACACTTTTGAATAGCCTATTTATTGAATGTTTTATACTCTAAAGAGAGCAAACTTTATTATTAAACTATTTAAATGTCATTATTGTGTAACTACATAAAGTAAAATATTTATATTAATTTCCAATTATAATTGTATATAGTTACCAACATAAACAACAAATGTATTGTTAAATAGTTTTGGTTATTTCACAGGTAAAAATTGTGTTATTTGTACACTGAAAACACTTGACCATTTTGTATGTCTAAGATAGTCAAAAATTGGCATCCACAAATTGACTAACTTGTTTTAACAATGCACACATTTTTGTTCATTCAACCAACTTTCTTGTGATTCAATCAAAATCGTATCACATTGGTATAATGTGATACGATTTTGATTAAATCACAAGAAAGTTGACTGAATCAACAAAAAAGTGTGCATTGTTAGTCAATTTGTGGATGCCAAATTTTGACTATCTTAGACATGAAAGTTAGTCAAGTGTTTTCAGTGAATTTGAAATTTTACGTATCAAACTGAATTATTTATTAGCAAAGGCTTTGAGTAATTGTTGTCTTTACGTCAAAATAATTTGTTTGTATAAATATTTATGTCAGTATATAAATACCTTTTCATATGTAAATAAAATAAAAATATGTAAATTAAATATATAATCAAAAATAGTTTTAAATATGCAAAAATTAATAATGTTATCGAGGTCGTGAGTAAAATAATATATCTTTAGCTCTTGGAGATTTTATCGATGGTAGTTTTTGTATCTTATTGAGAAGCTTATATATTACAATAATGTTGTCTGAACATCTTTCCTCTAACTAAATACATTGATTGAGTGAACTATGAACTCCTTTCAGCTCCGAACAACTTTCACATCAACAACAACTGAAAACCAACTTTTATTTGTTATATAAATGATGGGAAATTATTTATACAACCAATGGAAGTATTTTAGTTAAGATGATGCAAACATTGTTCGGACTCAAAAGGAAGCGTTTTTTACTTAATAAATGTTTTTATTTATTGTGAGGACACAAAAACATAAACAGTTATTTATTAATGTTAACCAATAAAATATATCTGAATTAAGCCTTTTATTTTGAGAAATTAATTACATTTATATCTAAAAGTATTATAAAAATTAGAAACAGAAGTTTTGAGTAATATTGATGAGTATTTCAACAATATAAATATTAATTTAGAATAATAAATGCAAAATGAAAAAAAGTATATATAATAAAAACGTTTGGAAAAGACAATTTAATTATTTATTTATTTAATTCAATAGATATTCTAAAAAAAATGACGAAAGGTGGGCAAAAATGTGATAAAACACATTAAATAATAGCCTTCAGTGTGTGAGTGAAACGCTTATGAAAACAATACCCTTGTAATAAATGATAAGTTCATCCTTTGTCATTCCCTTCTAGCTAAAATTTACATTCCATATGATTTTTTTTTCGTTATGTTCTTCTGGTCTGGTGGATATCGTGCACATAATTACTTTTTAAATTGTATCCACTGTTCTGGACCCACAACAACAATTGTATGGTTTTGTATATAAAAAGTAATCGTCTAGTGGTGGCTTTGGGTAGCATAACTATAATTATATATAGACATAATCAGGGGGGTTGAGGTTATTACGCAAATATAAAACGCCACTTTGGCCATTAATGTTTATTTCCTGGACTGTGGCAAAACTATTTGTGATCCGGAAATAGAGATATTGGAAGGTGTAGGTTCTTATATACGTACATACTGTACTATAGGTAAATAATAGTGTATGCTTGAATATGGTTTATAACAACTTTGATCAGTTTGTGCAACTAAATAAAAAATGATATATTGTATTTAACGATTGTTCATTAGGCATATGAAGGGTAAATTCATAACCTCTTAGAACTGAGATGTTAATATTGTGCGATTCGTGTATAAGCTGTGAGACAATAAATTATTACCGGACAGCCTCCAGATAAAAATTAGTTTTGAAAATCATTATAATTATTAATACCCCTGAAAGCAAAAAAAGTCAATATAGGACATACCTGGCCCAGATCCATCTGCCAATTCGGCCCAGTTCCGGTCGTCTATATTTGCACAATGGCCCACATCTGGGCAATATCATGTTGCTGGTCTTCAGCCATACCGTTGCCAGAATAGTACCATCGTTTGGCTACTGGCAACCATATTAGCCAGTTTTTAGTCATACTCATGCCAAATCAGCCATATCGAAACCAGTGTCGATTCATATCTTAGCCAGCTTGCAAACAGTGCTGGGCCTACATTGGACCAGTTTATAGCAATCGACATTAAGTTAGTTGATATAGCATTATTAGTCCATATTTAAGCCATGTTAACAGGTATTCTTTCTTAGGCACCATCCCATGATGGATTAATGTTAGTTCGTGTATCAACCCGCAGCACACGCTCAATTATTGTTGTTATGAAAGTCAGCAATTTGATAGCAGCTTGACGGTTTACATTGCTTTTTGTTGGGTTGTTTGTTTGCATTTTTGTTCTGTGAATTAATTAAAGTTCGTATTTTATTTGTAAATACATAATTTTATTCAAAACCATGATGTTTTAGTGGTATATTTACATAAGCATTTATCACAATAAATTTTCATGGAAAACGATTTTTATGCGTAGCTAAGGTAGTTTTCTCTGTTTCTTCGTTTGAGAGCCAGTTGAAGAAAGGATTATTCTTCAACTTTCAAGCCTTGAGTGAGGGAGGAGCATAATTGTACATTCAAAGTCACGTCACAATTATTTGTATTTTGTATATCGTATTTAAAATTCCTTAAAAAAGTATGCATGTTACCAATTCTGGTTAAAATATAGTTTAGATCGAGAAAATATAGATTGTAGTATCTAACTAGTTTGATGGGGATTTAAATTGGCTAAGGTATGGTCCATCACTGGTTGTGATGCAGAATTAGCGTGGTTCCTAGCTAGCTAGGCCCAACTCTGTTTGCAATGTGGCTGAGATATGGGTTGGTATGGTTTCAATATGGCTGAGTTGGTATGAGTATGGCTCAAAACCGGCTAATATGAATGAAAAATGCCAAGCTACGGTTTTATTCTGGCAAATACGGCAACAGTATGGCTGAAGACAGGCAACCGGATACGGCCCAGTTATGGCCTGTTGTGCAAATATAAGCCGGCCCAGGATCTGGCGACCGAAATTTAGCCATTGTTGGAACACATGTTTCGTTTAAAAACTGGCATATGGATCTGGGCCGAACATGGCTCTGTTCCGTTTGCCGGATACGATGATTAGCCATATTTGCCAGAACAAGAACGAAACTGGCCCAGTATATATATGCTGTGTGGGTTATTGTAAATATTTCTTGTTTTTTCAATAAATAACTTATGACTATGACTGACGACAGTTGAAACTTTATAAATGAAAAATTTAGCGAGTTCAATTTTTAACCTAAGCTTCGAAGAAAAACTAAAATAAAATTGTTGCATGCAACAACACTGTGCAAAAAATGTATGTTTATGTAGAGTTGTATATGTTTATATACTAACTTTGACGTGCTGATTACGAATATGGCTTTGGTTTTCCTATAGTGTCGACATTTTTTGAGAAAAAAGCAATATCACACATTTTCACATTTATAGGGCTATTTATGTACTAAACAGAACATTTGTCACTTTGCGCATACAGTTTGCTTGTACCGCTGATCAGGGTTGCCAGTCCTGGGTTTTTAGCACTGCCGCTGATACGAGCACAGCCCCAGTACACAGGAAAGCGTCAGTGTTGTTCGAACTGTCATAGAGTGATGTGCGTGCATTGAGACGTCTCAGAATTGAGACGTTGTGAATGGATTAAGATCAAAAGTCAGACAAAGAGCGTTGGAATGTACCTGTAATTATAGATAATTACTTGGGTAAACATTAACCAGCCTCTCGTCACATCCTTCACTAAGCTTGCACTAGAAAACCAAAAAGTAAAATCTGGCATTTCATGTTTTCGATATTATATTTATTTAAATACTAATTCACAATGCTATTTCATGTGACTGATTTTATTATGCTACAAACTTGTTGAGTGAATCAAGAAGGCCATCAAACTCATGTTAAGATAAAATTAACGTAAACACAAGATAAAGGCATTGTCAGCTAGTGACTCTGGCAACGTTTCTTATCTCCTGGTTTTAGCTCTAGAATTTAGTATCGTCACAAATTTCTTGGTTGACCAACAATAAATATAAATAAAAACACAAACTAAAAGTTTGTAAAGCGAAAACAATAATCTGTAAGCAATGTTTCAAACTCGTCTACCCTAGTTCAACACACTAGCGGTCCGTGGCAACCTCCTTGTCTACTTCCGTCTCCGGGGTATAAAACCTCTGGATTTTAGTCGGACCAACTGTCTTTTTATCTACCGAGGTACGTGCGGACAAGTTTGTTCCTTGGCGCTGAGTTAGTTAGTCCCCAACCACGCAGACTAATTCTCAGCATTCTCGCCAAGTCATCCAACACCTTGTGTTACGTGATCATCTATATCTCTCGCACAGCTCATGGAATTGGAATCCCATTCTTCGACCCACAATATTTCCGATTCGGTCCACGAAGAAGCGAGGCTATCACGCCCAACATTGGGAGCAGCAAGCTCGCACCGAGCATTTGACCCTCGAAAAGGAAGAGCGAGAGCGTGCTTACGAATTAGAGTGCCTCAAACTTCGAAACACCCCTTTGGAAACTGTTGCGAAAACCCAGGCTCCTCCACTGCGACCATTCGAGACTTGAAAGGAGACAATGGAGGCGTTTATCCAACGTATTGAACACCGAGTGTCCTCCTCAAAACTGAAGGACCACGAAGCTCTCGACCTAATCACCAGCCTCCTCATTCCCGATCTCTGGGACCTCGTCCGACCAATGCCACTTACCATGCAGCATGAATTCAAAGAAGTAAGAAAGCTTCTGCTGCAGGCACATCGAGTCACCCCCGAGAAACTCCGAACAGCCTTCTTCAGCTCCTTCCCAACAACGACCGACAATATGACCCGGTTCGTACTCCGAGCCAAGGAGAGCATGGAGGCATGGCTATCCCTCGGCTTAGAAGAAGACACCTTTGAAGCGCTCCAGAATTTTCTCCTGGTAGATCGGGTCATATCTGTCCTACCACCAGCCCTAGCCTCATATCTACGTGACATAGGAGCAACGACTCCCGGCACTGGAGCATCAACTCCTACAGTGCCAACCGCAACAAGAGAGGAAGACTTCTGCCATCCAGCCCACCGTCGTCACTCCACCTCCAAAGGAAGGGTCACTAGATAGTTCTAACGCTGGTCGATGCCCCAACATGCCCATCGATGTCAACACCATCTCCTCAAGTGGGCATACTGTCCCTAAGGACCCACCAATGGCTCAGCGACTACCCAACGGCCCTCCAAAAGCTCATCCTCTAGGACGACCTGGTTCCTCGGCCCCGCCGGGACCCACAAGCTCCAGGGGCACGTCCCCGTGCCCACAAGCGCCCATGAGCAACTATGCGAGTCCTCAAGCCTCGCACGAAACTACTGGCGGTTGCCAAGTGCCTGGGCCAAGCGCCCACCAAACTGACATCGAGTGTTTAGCTCAACGCCTCTCTCAAGCCATATTTCTCTAGTCACCATCCCCCGAGTCTGAAGAGGGGGACGAGGAGGAGCACCTCGTCTCCACCACCACCAAGGAAAAAAACCTGACCTATTTCGCCACAGTATCCTCCGGGACAACACCCCCGGGCCTGCAGCCCTAAATGGCAGCCTCCGGTGGTTGATGATGCCTCTCCTGGTACCAACACCATCCCTGCATATGGACACCCAATCCCAAAATACATACAAATGGTCAAGCCACCGAGAACACCTCTGATGCATCTGTGGCCCAAACGGTGGAACACCCATCCACGAGTCTCGCCGGACCAGAATCCCAGACTGCCTGACGATGGTCCCACCCCGATTCACAGCGGGGGACGCCATCTCCGTCCTCAATGCCTCCCACCGGATCATGGATTCTCACCACCTTGGGTCCACAGATCCCTCCGATCCGTTTGCAGCGAACTCCAATCCAGAGGATGCGGCAACTTCACAGCAAGACTAATCGAAGGGGCTGAGGTAGTGGTATCGCACTGCAAATGCGGCTCTACTGGGGGACGTGTCAGAAGAGCAGACCTTTTCGACCAGTGGCTGAATTCATTTATGTCCGCATCGCATTGCCACATGTATATATTTTCTATAAAGTGTAATTAATATATTTAGCTTTTAAGTAACTAAACTAATCCATATATTATAATAATACATTTTAGATTTAAGATGTATACATTAATAATACATTTTAGATTTAAGATTTATACATTAATAACACATTTTAGATTTAAGATTTATACATTAATAATACATTTTAGATTCAAGATTTTTACATTATTATTGACATATTTTACTTCCTAATTATTACTTGATAAATCTTAAACATCGACGAACGTAGATTCCAAATATCGATATTTAAGGGAATCTAGTCAAACATAATCATATTCATATGTGTCTCATGTCTAAC
>JARUHE010067525.1:0-15544 GCA_031471125.1 Archaeomysis grebnitzkii
TAATAACTATTAATAATAATAACTATTAATAACTATTAATAATAATAACTATTAATAACTATTAATAATAATAACTAATAATAACTATTAATAACTATTAATAATAATAACTATTAATAACAATAACTATTAATAACAATAATATTAATAACTATTAATAACAATAATAATAATAACTATTAATAACAATAATAACAATAACTATTAATAACAATAATAACAATTAAAAAAAAACTACTATAATAATAAATAGCAATAATAACCGTAGCAGTGCAGCTGCTAGCTTAATATCACATATTTTAATTATTAATCACTAGACACTAATTTAATTCATCAATTGTCACTTTTGTAATTTCATGTCAAAGAAATATCACTTAAAGTTTTAAAGTTTAAATATAACGCAAAGCTACATAATTATTCACGAATTTCACTTCCGACTACAAGCAAATCAACACTTCAAATAACCTCATGAAGGCACACACAGGTGAAAATGCCCCCATATCCCATTCTGGAACCAGTAACCCTCGATACAATTTGATGTCGTATAGCATGATAATTTATCAACTAATTTAATTTGAAATATTTGCAAAGTACAATCATCGATATGCACTCGCAATGCAATTAATTTAGAATTTTAAAACATCTTTCTAACCTCTAAATGAGACCTTCTATTTTTTAAAAAATTGGCTAAAACTCTGTAATTTATGAGATTTTATATTACTACATATGAACAACCTCTTTTAATCTTTTTTGTAACTTTGAGTTAGAAATATTTATATTTAGTATGAACAATCTTCAATTCACTCAATTTAAGTTATAATAGATAAACCAAGTAACCAACATAATGGAACTGAACACTACATGTACAGATACACAACCATCTTCTTTTTCCAGATCAACCATTTGAACATATTTGTAAACATACATGCAGATACCAAAAAACAAACATGGTAAAGATACAATTTTTGTGCTATTTCAATCTTTTAGTTTTCTTCTATGAATATGGTAATCAAAATTTAAGTAACTTATTTAGAATTTAGTAAGTTAAAATGTATTTACACAGCTTAACCAAACCTTTGACAAAAAATATGGGACTGAAAAGCTAATAGCCCTCTAAGAACCAAGACAATTTGGCAGTTTTCAGCATAACTATTATGGTCTATTATAGTGAGGTAAATGTTACTTATTTTAGCATTTTTCATGAACCTGGCCATTGTTGGACTTGCCTTTATTTACATGTTGGGAAGTTATGTTTTTGGTGATTAGTGAACGAGTTTTTTATTTTAGAGCAATGATCATGTAACATATATGCATTAGGAATGATATATCTTGAATAGAAATTTATTAAAATAACTACATTTTTATGGTGTTTATGAAGTTATGAACTTGTACATTTTTCAAAAGTAGATTAAATGTTTTTATTTTATTTTAGTTTTGATCATTTAACATAAATAAAAGATATATGCATTAGGAATGATAACTCTTAAATTCATGTTTCAGAAAAGATTATTTATTGAATTAACAATGTTTTTATATGGACTTGTTGAATTCAGAGCAGAGGTTTATAGATGTCTCTGCTATAAACCCATAGAGTTTTGTTATGTACTAGTTTTTTCTGATGGTCTATTATAATGAGGTACATCTTTAACTAAAGCTTATCATTAGTTTTACATTTTCGATTCCATTGAATGATTTATTATATAATTTTTCATGAATTTGGCTATTTTTAGACTTATTTTCATGTTAAGAAGCTGTGTTAGCACACTTATTTTGGGGATAACTTTTTTCTGATGGTCTATAGTAATTATGAATATGTTTAATTGAAGCTTATCAATAGTTCTATATATTTGATTCAATAAACAAAATTCTGGAATTATTTATTATATAATTTTCATGAATTTATGGAGATTTAGTTTCAGCAAAAGTTGAATACATTTTTGTTTGAAAAGTCCCAGAAAATTTGTTTATTATGACCATCCAAGAGTCATTTTTAGGCTGGCAAAAGAGCCTTACAACCACTGTGAGGCAGAAGCAGATTTTTTCACAATTTTTTTTTGAATTAGCGGTTAGGTTACAATTTTTTTAAATTTTTGATTTACAGAATTTTTTCTTTAACAGAAATGGTTTTATATAAAATTCTGAACAAGATTGTCCTGAATAATTTTTTTTTGTAAATGAATATTTATTGAAATACAGTATACCCTCACCCAATCGTGACCCCGCATACTCGCAGATTTTGTTCTCAAAGTTTTTTTTTCATAATTTCAGCAATTTCTTAGGCCATTTTTTAGCAGAAAAATGCTCATACTCACCCTAACTGGTAAATAATTTTAAAATTACAATGTCCGTTAATATAAAATAAAAAATTGGAAAAGAAAGAAATTTTATAAAACGAGAAAAATCTTCCACGTGGTGAAACCGGTTTACCTCAAAGAAAACCAATTCCAACGCTGTTTCGAAATTAGCCGACAATAATAATAATAACAATTGAACATGAATTTGTAATAAAATTTTTCGAACTTCGGAATTAGGCTTATGCATTCGAAACTCACACACACACAAAAATATATACAATTATATTAAACTTATAAATGCATAATATATATACTTGTATATGTCTATATCCATACATACATACATATTTATGTATACTGTACAAAATATTACTACATTATTACTGTATTGATGAGTAAGACTGTCTTTAGAATGTGTTTGAGATGCATATTTTGGGGATTATAATATCATACATAGGCGTTTTAAAACTACATCAATAATTCAGGGGAGGGGAAGGAACGTAACCCCCGCAAATAGCGGGGGGATACTGTAATTGGTTTTTAAATCTTGGTTAGCCATCATTTAGTAGAATTGTGAAAAATATTTGTTTTATATTTTACATATATGTATATAGTAATTTTGTTGTATTCATAACTTTTACTCGGTCACAGCCTTAAATCGTCAACGAATTTCCTCGTACTTGTTTTTTTCAAAAACATACCTTTAAAATTATTAATTTTTTTATTTAAAGAGTTACAAAAAAATTTATATAACAAAAGTGGTTTGTTTTGACTATTTGACAAATTTTGTCGGAGTAATTTGAAAAAAGAAATACTTATGGGGCTATATCCAAAACTCAGAAAAAATTTATTCAAGGAGTATAGAAAAATTTGTTTAACAAAAGTTGTTTATAATGACCAATGAACCCAATCTGATCTTGCAAACTTAAAAATAAAAGGCATAATAAAGTATCATTTATTAACTTCTTTTTCCGCATATTAGCTTACCAATTCACTTTCTCATAAACCTCAATTGCCGACCAAATTTTTATTATTTTCTTCCTCATGTCAGTCGCAATATTCATTCTACCTTGTCTTATGTGTTCCTTATTCTTCCATAACCATACCATTTATTATTAATATTGAAAAATATTTTTTTCCATAACAATGCCATTTATTATTGATATTCGTTTTAATATTGAAAGATATTATTTTTCTTCCATAACCATACTATTAATTAATATTCATTTTAATATTGAAAGATATTTTTTTCCATAACCATGCTATTTATTATTAATATTCAATTTAATATTGAAAGATATTTTTTCTTCCGTAACTATACCATTTATTAGTAGTCATTTGAATGTTGAAAGATGATAATTACATAATGTTTCTCCAATTAAAAGTACTTTTCAGGTTAAAGTTAGTGTTTTCAAATCATATCTATTAATTTAAATGTTATTTACATACTATTTGTTATTTAGTAATACTTTATAAGTATTTGAATTTACTATTTAATGATAAATGCAGTATTAATTGTTTTTTTTTATAAATGTATATTCAGTACTGCCAAAGTTATAATGAATATCATCTTTGAAGAAAATTTTAATAAAAACATGCAATGTAAGAGTTGCTCTATTTGGTGTTTAGAATGTTTTCAGCAACCCAGTCATCCTACCTCACAATCAGTGCTGGCATGGGCCTGTTTGTTACATAGACATTGAATCCTGCCTTAGTATGACCTCTTGAAACATTTAAATCGTCTGATTAATGTGAAGGAAAAACAGGAAACCTTCTAAGGTACGTATCGTACTGTTGTTATATTTAAGAGAAGCATAGCAGGTGGAAGGATACTGGGTTGTCTATTGAAAACGGTTTCCCCTCTAATGCCTATTGTGATGAAGTAAGGTTTGTTCTCAATGTTAACTTTAATGTGTTTTGGTCCTTAAGACAGTAATTGATCAGGCATTAAAGGGGAAATATAAAAAGAAACCTTTCCTTTCACCTAAAAATGATCTCGTTTGCTGTAATATGATGAGTCATAATTTACTTTGGCAGTACATAAAAGATTTCTTTGGTGGTTTATTGATGTATTTTTGTGTTTCTGTTTCAGGTTCACAAAATGGTAGAAAATGAATGATGAATATGCATTTGAAAACTAAGAAAAATTAGTGTATATGTGAGTTGCATAAAGTATAAATATGGAGTCCACTTCCAATAATACAAGTATGATGTGGTACAATTACACGCCCGTTGAAAGTCTGATTAACACGCCTGTACAGGTTGATGTAGGAAACGTGGACATTGCCAGACAGATCAACCAACATGTTCAGCTGCAGTACAGCAATATTCAGACCTTTCCTAATACGCCGCACATCATCGTTGCTTCCCCGCACAACCAGACCGAAGTCGAAATTGAGGCCACCGATTCGACGACTAATTTCAAGGCACGCTCCAAAGGCTCAAGTGGCGAACGTGTTCCATGTGGAGTTTGCGGGAAAACCTTCTCTTGCAACTCAAACCTGCGAGACCACGCCCGACTTCACACTGGAGAGCGACCCTTTGCCTGTCTGGAGTGTGGCATGACTTTCGCACAAAGGTCGAATTGGCGGCTCCATAAGAGGGTACACACGGGAGAACGGCCGTACATGTGTGGTATCTGTGGCAAAACATTTTCTAGGAGCACACATTTGCCTGGTCATATGAGGATTCACACTGGCGAAAGGCCTTTTTCTTGTGATCGATGTGACCAGACCTTTGCATCGCAACAAGCCCTGAAAAATCATAGCAGAACTCACACAGGCGAGAAACCCTTTGTCTGTGAGTTCTGTCAAACGGCCTTCACACACAGCAGTTCTCTGTCATCCCACAAGAAGCGGTGCACAGGCGAGAAGAGGCGAAGGGGAAGGCCGACTGGCAGCTTTAAGCGAATGTCCAAGAAGAAACCAAGCGGCCGGCCCAGAGGTCGACCAAAGAAACGTCCGAGAGGAGGGAAAAGGAAGAAAAAAGTTGAGGATTTGGAAGTAATACCTGAATCTGTGGCCCCCAAACCCAATGATCAAGAATCTATTAAGACTGAAACGATCACGGAAGAAGAGTTCCAATGCATCAAAGCTGAAGGAGGCGAAAGCAGTGCCTTAAAGAGCTCTGCTAAACTTAGGGAAAGGAGTATTGAAGAGTTCAATAGCAGTGAAATAATAATCAATGCCGACAGTTTAGAACCAGAACTTATTATTAATCCGGACAGAAAACTTTTGCCCGGGGATATTTTTATGGTTTCTGATGTCATTGAATACGATGGTGAAGTGTTGAACAACATTGTCAATGGCAGAAAACTAATCGAAGATGAGAACATGCCTTCGAATAAAAGGCCAAAGATTGCCACAGTCTACAGCGACATAAGCGAAGGTTTTGTGATAAAGCATAAATCAAACGATTATGATGACGGCGAACACACCAAAGATGGCCAATCAAAATTAAATATAGACCCAAACAACGAGTTATGCTTGGAAGAAGAGACGAGCGAGACGTCAACTATCACTCTCACCAAAGAGCAGATGTTGAATGTGACCGAATCACTGGAAATGATGAATCGCCAGAATGACCTACACCAGGAGGCGGCCGTGGCAATGACTGCACTACAAAAAGGAACCGCATTGAATCTAGTGCATGAAGTGTCGGCAGAAAGTTTTGTCGAAAGGCGAACATCTAATAATACAATATGGTATTCCAAAACGAACTTTCAGTGAGAGTCTGTGGTTAGGTTAGGTTAGGTTTATGTAAATAGTGATATAATTGGCCATTTGGCTGTGTCCTCTGAAAACCAATTTTGAGAAATTTTCAACACCTTACATTCCTTCAAATTGAGAGAATGTTTTGAACATTTATTTCATTCTTGATTTCCAATTAATTTCTTTGTTTGGGTTTTGTGATGATGCAGCCATAAATGATCAGCTTAAGTTACTCTGTTAATGTAAATAGTTACAAATATTTGCCTCTATTTAAATTCTAAAACCAATTCAGTTTACATGTAATTTAGTTTTGAATAGTGATACTACTTTTTAATTCCTCTGACAAGTTTGCTCTTTGTTTCATTCTCATTAATGTAAATAGCTTATTTATTTTCTAAATCCATTTCATAAAAAATTATATTAGACTGCATTCGAATGTATAATTTAAATATAGTATGTTAATGCTGCATCATCTTGTCAGTAAAACATTCGTGATTTTAATTTACTAATAAGTTTTCAATCCTTAAAGAATATTAATTTTAACATTTTTTTAATTAAATTACAAAAATGGGCTTGTTTGAATATTTGGCTTGAACCATTGATGCACAATGTTAATAAAAAGATTTCCTTGTATCAATATACATCACACAAAGAGGAACTTAATCCATTAGTAATTAGAAAATTTTACCAAATTAAAATTGTTCACTCTAAGGTGATCGCTTCAGAAATTTTGAGAACTTAAGGATGGTAGTTATATTCTTGTCATTATTAGGGTATCCATCCTACGGATACCCTATTATAATCGACATGTGGCATCTTGCATTCACAATTTAGGTGAAGGTAAATGTTAGTTTTTCATTTTTTATTTCATTTTTTTATTGAAATAAGTTTATAGACAATGAGCTGAATAATAATAATAACTGTTTAAATAAAAAAAATTCTATATCATATTTTCTTTAAAAAATTGTTTTATGGCTCAAATTAACTTGCAAAATATTTTACTATTTTCATAAGAGGTGAATTTTCAAGTTTTAATTTCTAATTTTTCTTCAATAATAACTTTGCTTAAAAATGAAAAAGTTTCTATAGATTTTTTTCTTAAAAATTATGGATTTTAATGAACTTAAAAAATATTTCGCTATTTTTTTAAGAGGTGAAGACAAATGTTGAAGTTTTTTTTTATTTCACAGTTTCTTAGAAATTCAATTAATCTGTTATTTAGGTTTTTGTCTGTTACTGAAACCATTTGTTACCTCTGGTTGATGGATGCTCTTATTATTGCTAAATGATGGAAATGAAGTAATGAAGTAAGTCCATATTTGTTCAACAAAAGTTGCTTATTGAAAGCTTCAAATCAATAATGACAAAATTTTTTACAGCAATAATTTTTTTGTAATTTACTTTAAACATTTTATTAGAATGCTGTTGATTATTTATTCCAAATTTTTAAGGGGCCAAAACATTGATCCTATTTTTGCAAAGGTATTTGATCAATCATTCTACATTTTTATTATAAACTAGTCCAGATACTTTTTTTTTCAAAATATTTAATTTTAAAATTAAATCAAAATCACGTTTCGGTGAAAAAATTAGTTGAGTTCAGTTTTCATTTCATTGACATTAAATAGATCCTGGAATTTCCAAAGATTAGATCTTAGTTTATCAACATATCATTCTATTGTAATTGTCTGTATCTCAAACTTTCAAGATAATTTTTTTATGTTTTTTGTTCAGCAAAATATTTTGTCGTTGTATTGTTGGCATTCGACATCAGAGAAAATATAAAGAATTTTATTTATATTTAAGGATTTTGAAACCAAATGTATTTAATAACATTTTCTTTAGTACAAATAAAAATCCATTTTCCTTAAAAAAAGTACAGTAACTCTTAGCAGAAAATTCATAAGAAAATAGTGTTTGTTTAAGGAATTAATACAAAATTTATTTATAAAGTTTAAATAATACAATAAAAATAGACAAGGAAGAAATGTTTCTTCCTTGTTTTTTTTTATTAAGTTTAAGCTCTTTTTCTACTCTGCCTGCTTGAGTGATCCACATGTGGATAGTTCCAGCTTAAATAACTAAATAAAGCACAGAGATTTTAATAATATTTTCACTTCAGCAATGCTTACTTAAAAGAAAAAAGTTCTATATTGGCTAAGGTCAAACTTCTTGAAGTTGTTAAGAATTTATTCTCTCTAGAAATTTGGAATCTATGAATGATTTACATAGTTAGCTGAAATTGATTTTCTTTGATTATAATATGGACTTTCAGGCATTTTTTCATGCTTGTTTAAAGATATCCAGATTTTTAACCTTATCAATAAATAAAATACCGGATAATTTTATTAAGTTATTTTAAACATTTTCAACATTAAGGTAAATCCATGACATGCCTTTATAAATATATATTTTTATACAAATTGTTGTGGGTTAAATATTCAATTATGTTGATAGTTTTGAAATATTTCTAAACTAGGAATAAGTGATGGGACATTTTTTTATGTTTTTTTTGTGAATAGAAACCAGTATTTGTGTATCTTATTTTATTAATAAATGTATTTTACTTTTTTATTCCATTTTGTTTTGTTTTTATGTAACCTTTTGATTTTATTTTTGTCAACTCTGAATGATGTTTACTGTAACCCCTTAAACACAAGTAAAAGTATTTCAATGCTGGATTAAGTATTGCTATAATAATAATGATTCTTATTCATCCTGATGTGCAGTATGAGGAACAAGTGATAGAGAATTTTGGGATTAATTAAGGCTGTTCCTTTACAAAATGGATGAACATTCTAACCCTAAGAACTTATGTACATTGGTTATTGTTGAAAGAAATCCTTGTATGGACAAGTTTGGATCTTCAGGCACTAAACAGTTAATAAACGAAACAGAAGTAAAGAATGTTTGCCTTCTAATTTTGGCATCAATGCTGAGCCTCTAAACCTGGATCAGCTTTTAGATGTTTCATCATTCCATTTTTTTTCTTTATTTTCTATATATTTGTGTCAACAATGATGTCTGAGGCATTGAGAAGATTTTGTTTGTGTTTTGTTTTTCTTGAATCTAGATGTTTTGCCATAAACTTTTTTAGTTGGATGAAAATGTATTCAAGAATTAAGTTGTTTATTTGCAACATACTGGATGCTCATAATCTTCTAGATTTTGAGTGCTGTGCGAGGCATTTATTACATCCTGTTATGGAACATCTTCATCAAAATATTGCTCTATACTTATCAGTGATTATTGCACTCATTCAGTTCATCTTCTCTTGAGTTCATCGAACTGATGTTGAATTTTGTTCTTGCACCATTATCTCGGGAGTTGCAAATTTAAAAAGGCCTGGTCATAGCATCTCCTTTTATTTCTTTTGACATTAAGTATTGATGTTGTCCCAAGTTCTTCTCGAGTAGTATTCCAACTTGTCACCTGGTCAGTCTCATGACATTTCCATAGTATTGTTTACAACTTATAATAAATTGTAACTTGGTAAAATATTTCGGACCTGACAAAAAATAATTTAAATGTTAAATGCTCCGCTGAATGATGGTAACTCTTTTTTTTATCTTTAAACATTTCCTATAAGTAATTTATCATAATTTTGTTTTTGTTTCTATTTAGATAAGCTAGTTATTGGCGATATTATAATATGTAATTTTGTTATATTGATTTTTTTTGTTTATTCTGTTTTATGCAATCCGTATATTAATTTATGCTCTTTTTACAGACGGGAAGCCAAAAAAAGTATCGAGTTGAAGAGAAATAAAAAAACGGAGAAGCCGAGATGGAGTACATTGTGACCTCGTCGGTAGGTCCCGTTGCCGGGGCGAATACCGGTGTCACGGGTATGGCAACCATGGCGGCAGTCCCGGTGGCGACAGGATCCACCGCCGTGTCCACCCTGAACCCCGCGGTGTGGTACAATTACACGCCGGATAATGTCGGACAGATCATCGCGAACGGCGCTCCTGCAGTTCAGGTGGAACTTGGAAATCCAGACAACATTGCCCGGCAGTTCAACCAACAGGTGCAGGCACAGTATGGCAATCTACAGCTGCAGGTCGTGCAACATCCCATAATCCAGTCGAAGGAGGAACCCGAGTTCATCACTTCCGACATCGTGGCCACTCCCAAGCCGAACAAGGCAAGGGTGAAGCAGGGTGTCAACGAACGGATCCCCTGTCCGCAATGTGGTAAGACCGTGTCTTGCAATGCAACTTTGAGGGACCACATGAGAACACACACAGGCGAACGACCGTTCCCTTGCACCGAATGTGGCTTGGCTTTTGCACAGAGGTCGAATCTAAGGATGCACAAACGACTGCACACCGGTGAACGACCCTACATGTGCGGAATTTGTGGAAAGACGTTCGCTAGATCATCCCATTTGCCTGCTCACATGAGAACTCACACCGGAGAAAAGCCGTATGTGTGTAACGAATGTAATCACGCCTTCATCACGGCCCAACAATTAAAGAATCATTATCGAGTGCACACCGGTGAAAAGCCGTGGAAGTGCAACGAATGTGACGCAGCGTTCACTCATTCCTCATCTTTGTCCACACACAGGAAGAAACACGCCGGTGAAAAGCCTTACCGATGTGAAAAATGCAAAAAATCTTTCTTCTTCACTTCTGCTTTGGATAAGCACATGAAAGTGCACAGCAAAGAAAGGCCCTTCAAATGTGTAACATGTGAAAAGTCATTCAAATATAAAGAAAGTTTAACTGTCCACATGGATAAATATTGTGGCAAGGAGTTGTTCAAGAAAACCAGAGCAAAAAGAAAACCGGATGCCAGAAAGCCCGGTCCGAAACCCGGCGGTGGCAAGAAGTACATAAAGCGGAAGGGCAAACCCAGAGGAAGACCGAGGAAGCGAGGCCGGTGGAGCAAACGACAAATCGTGAAGAGGAACTACCGAGACATGGAGGAAGGCCCGAGCATCGATTTCGAGGAGCTCGAGAAGACCGAAATGCCTCTCATCGACACCGAATCGGACAACAACGACCTTTTTGAGGACGAAGAGGAGGCGAAAATAAATTTGGCCGAAAGTGAAACGATGGAAGGACAAGAAAATATTCCAGTGGCAGAGTTGAAAGTTGAAGTGCTGAACACTGAAGATGGAATTGTCTTGGCTGAACACATAGGTGTCACTGGCCCTAGTCACACACACCACCAACTCACGCCAATGCATGCAGAAAGCATCATCTCTGCCCCACACACACACGAAATCCGTCTGGACGATGCCGCCCTGACGATAGTTTCTGCCGAGGAAGCGGAACAGGTGGTCGCAGCCAACGGCATGCAGCTGTTCACTCTGGGACCGGACATGCCATTCCAATTGCTACAGAGTAACGGTGACATCACCCACCAGCTGGTGACCAGAGACGGCATCTCTGTATGGTGTCCGACTCGGCCGTATTAATATCCTTTTATTTCCTTTGTATTCAGATTGTAATTGCATCAAAAATATATTTACTTTATCTATGTTGACTATGTGGTGAAGATGTAGGTCTTAAATAACTTGCATTTTGTTTCCATTATTGCACATTTGAATTGTTTTTTTTAGTTTAGTTAATAAGTTTTTATGGAATTTTTTTGATTACTTCAAAAATGTATTTAGAAAATAAATTATAGTTTTATATTTTTTTTAATAAAATAATTTTTTTTATTTTGCTTTTTTTTAGTTTAAAAAATAAAATGTATTTATTGTAATTTACATCTTTTGAAATTTTTGGTTCGACACCTTAGAACAATTACAATATATTCATTTTTATTGTCACTTTAGCATAAAACCTTTCTGTACCTCAAAATACAAGTTCTTTTTGGATAACTTAACTTTAATGATTGTTCATGGTTTACCAACATTTTGGCTGTAATGATCAGTTTTTATTCAAAGTCTTGTCCATGATGCCTCAATAATTTTTTTTTCAAATGTGGTCTAAAAAGAAAAAGTATTTTATGTGATGATAATAATGATTGTTTTTTGTGACAAATTAAAGTTCCATTAGATCACATTGATATCTGGTGACGTAGAGATAAATGTTTGGTTTCGCCATCTGAAATATCTGGCCAAGAATTTTAAATTACTAAAAAAGGAAGGGATCTGAAAAACGAGGAATTCAATATCCATCTTTGTGCTATCTTCCAAAATGCTTATTTGGCAACACTTTAAATAGTTTCATCATGAAAATCTATGGCATGTGTACTCTGAATAAATTCTATCATTTTTTTTTATAGATAATAACTCTTTCATAAGTGGCTCTCAATGAAAGCTCTTTGAAAGGTCAATACATACACATGTATAATTATAATAATTACCTTAAAAACGCCTAAAATATTATTTTTATAACTTTATTTTGGTGTCAAAACTTTAAAAGTGCAATACGTATTTATAATTTCATATAGATGAAGCTATAGTAAAAAAAAAAATTAAATTAAATAAAAATTCATAACCATAAATATATTCTACTTTTATATAAAACTTGTATATATTGATGTAAGTTTATAAATAACATCTACTTATTTCAACCCAAGTTAAAATAAGTCAAAACTTCTTGTAATTTATTTATTTTGCATTAATATAAAACAATATTTAGTGAAAAGTTGTTGGTTTTTATCTAAACTATAAAGGAATGGTTTATTGTGAGCTTTTTATTTATGAAAATGATTTTCTTCAATGGAGCCTGTTCCATAAGAAAATGTATGAATAACCAATAACACTATGTTGATGAAATTGGTTTTCATATTTGTAAATTCTTGAATTTTAATATAACAATAATTTTTGTTGTTTTTACATTCGGAGGATGTTTGTATTCATGTGTTAAATAATACTTATAATTTCCAACTTTGAATATATTGGTCAGTGAAGCTGCTTAGAGAAGAACCTAATTCTATTCCCATTTAGAGGGTAGTGTTGGGAGTTCTTTTTGCTAAAACCTAATTTAATGGCTCCAAGATTTCACTTGGAAATATTTCCATTCTGAAAAAATGTGCATGTGAAAAAACTGATATTAATAGCTTAAAATTTTTTTTGGTAGATAGAAAGTATTTTTTAACCAATTTATAGCTGTTTTTCCAGTTTTGAACACAATTAATTATGCAATTAGAATATCAAATCAAAGTTATTTATATTTTACTTTTTATAAACATGTAAATAAATAATGAACTTTACTGTGTGCATTGAATAAATATGAAAGTCAACTTTCACGAAAGTCATTTTAAGGGGATTAAAATGTTTGGAAATTTTTATCTAATTTAAGTCTAGCATCACAAAAAAATGCAAATTGAAGTGATTGATTTCTGGTATTTTATTTTATTCATTGGAGTAGGTTTTGACTAATAATTAATGTCTTTATTTTGTTTCAATTTCTAAAGTGATCAATTTATTTCTTATATTATGCATTTTGAACACTTGATCTTTAATATATATATATATGGAATATGCCAAACTGCCTCTATTGAGATGTTGTGCTAGTTGAGATGAGATTGTATGTATATGAGATGTTAAGGGTAACCAGACCTCTGTCTTGCGAAATATTTTATATTTATTGTTAAATGAAATAAAAAACTAATTTGCTTACTGAATTACTCCAACTTCATTATGGGGACTTAGTTTTCTATACATGCAATAGAGGAACTTTTAATCTTTGCTGGCTTTCTGCTGAAAATTTTCTCAAAATGTAAGAAGAAAAGAATTCTATACATTATTTATAAAAGAATAAGTTTACCAATGTGTTGCAAATATGTTTTAGATTTTGCACTAATTATTATTCAATATAATCATGTCTGGTTAGTTCCAATGTTATAAATGCCCATTGTTGGTTTCTCTCCCAAGGACTGTATATTAATTAATAAAAAATAATTCAATTTAATTGTCTTGTACATTATGTTGAACAATTAAACTTTAATTTCACACATATATACTATGTATATATATATATATATATTGTAGTTATTTTTATATAAAAATAAAAAAATAGCCATTTACAAAGATAGTTCTTAGTGTTAACAGCTTGATAAAGATATTTTTATTGTGCATTAAAACTATACATTTTATAAATATTGATGTACTTGAAATTTAAAACCGTTTTATCTTGTTTCTTTGATAATAAGATGTAAAATAATGAAGTATTTTCTCATAAATGTTTGTTTTGTCCTTCCGTCAAGATAAGTACATGTCCTCTGCATTTGAGATGATATATATAAACCTAGAAGGTTACTAGTCCTACCAATACATAAACCAGGTAAGGAGCTAACAAATCCAAGAAACTATCTTACCAGCTCTATATGTAAACTGTTGGTGTGTATGACAAACAGCAAACCCAAAAGATCTCAACACTGCAGTTTGGTTTTTGACTAAACCATAGTACACTCGAACCATTGACCACTAACAACAGACATTCTAAATGGTCTCGGTGAGAACAAAGTAACGACAGCGGTCTTTTTTGTATTGAAAAAGCCTTTGATACAGTTGACAGAAATTTTATTTTGGAACCCTGATGGACATTGTCATGCATTGTAAAATGCTCTACTTAACCAACAATTATAATTATCTAAAAGACTGCCATATTGGAGTAAGAGCAAGAAATACTTTCTCAGATTACTATCCCATTCATACTGGGGATTTGAGGAATGCTGCAATTAACACTAATAAATCCATTCCCTTCGTGCATGAAGGGGCTACTATATGCAGATGATCTTGTGGTATATCACTCCTTACGTAAATTAAAAACGTCTGAGAATATACAAAACACAATAAATAACTTAAATATGGTGATCAAGCATGCCTGCGACTCTACAGCAAAGGCAGAATAGCCTTCTCTATTTGTGCTTCTCATCCACAAAAGCTATTATTTTTGAAAATTAAAAAACCCACATGATATGCCTGTTCTTGAAATAAACAATACTAATCCCGTATAATTGACAAACTCAAAACTGGTGAGACCATATCCATCCATCATCTGAAAACAAAAGTGCATCAGTTATTACATATTTTAAAAATGCTGTCTAAAAATAAATATGGTCCTGATAGAACACTCGTACTATACTGGGCCATATGTCGATGACAACTTGACTATGGTGCCCAACTCTATGCCTCAGCAATACCAAACCTTCTAAATATTCGAGTTCCTGTACCTAACAGAGGGCTTTGGTTATGCCCTGATGCTTTCCGTTCATCCCCAATCAAGTCTCTACTTGTTGATACGAATCAACTTCCCCTAATACTACATATTCTCTTCATCGCTTTATTGTGCTGAATACCATCCGGGTATAGGCCGTTTTTATATATTCATTCATTCTTCATCACTTAAGCAAAATTGCAATTAAAAAAATATAAATTTAGCGAATGTTTTCTTCGATATATAATTTTAGGGAATTGGTTACTTCGAAATGTACAGTTTCACCAAGGTATTCTTGTCCGCTGAGTGATTCTAGTACTTTTAAAAGTTACCAAATATATGAATTATAGGGTATTATATTTCAATTCCAGAAATAATTCAAGTCTAATTCGTTTATATTATTTTCAAAAATAGT
>JARUHE010067636.1:0-15544 GCA_031471125.1 Archaeomysis grebnitzkii
TGCCTGTGGGTGTGTATGTATGTATGTGTGTGTGTGTGTGTGTGTTTGTGCCTGTGTCTGTGCCTGTGTGTGTGTGTATAGGTGTATACAGACACACACAAATAGGTAAGTGGATGAACAGCTAGTTTGTATAAAGATACTCAACACAGCCACGTCACACGAGAAATAGTAACAAGAAAACTGTAGAACTGGACAACCGAGGGCACTGAAGGGTGTAGTCTGAACTTATTTTGTACACGGGCCCTGCGTAGAGCTTTGGGCTTCTGTGGAAATGCCTTCATTCCTTACGATACAGTTTTCTGTGAAGCTGGGCTGGACCAAGTGACCTGCATGATTCGACGGCGCTAACTACGACTAGTTAGGTATTTGAGTAAGTTTCCGGATGCGGATCCAGTGAAGTGGATCATATATGTTGAGATAGATCCTTCTTGGAAACCCCCCGTGGGATACCTAACATTCCTGGTTGCAGAGAATCGATGGTCACTGCGAGGATTTGAGTTATCAATCCATAGTCACTGCGAATATTTGAGTTATGAATCCATAGTCACTGTGAGGATTTGAGTTATGAATCCATAGTCACTGTGAGGATTTGAGTTATGAATCCATAGTCACTGCGAGGATTTGAGTTATGAATCCATAGTCACTGTGAGGACTTGAGTTATGAATCCATAGTCATTGTGAGGATTTGATTTATGAATCCATAGTTACTGTGAGGACTTGAGTTATGAATGCATAGTCACTGTGAGGACTTGAGTTATGAATCCATAGTTATTGTGAGGACTTGAGTTATGAATCCATAGTCATTGTGAGGACTTGAGTTATGCAGGAAAGACACAATCATAGGCAGCTGATTGCAGGCACCAACTAGGTTGGCGACAGAGAGTTACCAAGGCTATGCGCTGTGTCGGCGTATGCACTCATTAATATAAGTAGTATCACCCAAGAAAAACATTCCTCAATAACTAAAAAAGAATGAAAATATAATTTTATTTTTTGTTGGTTATTGATTGTGTTCAATGTTTGAATATGTAAGCGTATGTATGCGTATACCTGTAACGTTCACCGACCGCTCTTTTCGTCTTGTTATTAAGCCTCATTTCAAGAACACTGTGTAGGAAAAATATGCATATTTATGTTTTTTTTTATTATAATGTTGATCAAATACTCAAAACAAACAATTTTTCAGTTGAGGACACTTATTTCTTTGACTGTAGTAATAATTATCTTTTAATAATAATATTATGATATAGGACACAGCACAATAGTATAAATAAATATTCCAATAATGTAAAAATATTTTTGAACTTGATCTACTTTGGAAGTTCAAGAGACAAAAAATTAAATATTCAAAAACCCAAAACCGAAAAATAAACATTAAGTAAGTTGGATTTTTTGTCCAATTTCTAAAATAAACTTCGTGATAGATAACCCATCAAGATAAACTTTGGATGCATCTTATTTTTAAAGGGGGAGGTTGGAGGATTTTTTAAGGGGGGTGGTTGGATAAATATATAAGGGGTAGAGGTTGGAGGAATATTCAAGGGGGGGAGGTTGGAAGATTTTTTAAGGGGGGAGGTTGGAAGAATATTTAAGGGGGAGAGGTTGGAGGAATATGTAAGGGGTGGTTGGAGGAATATTTAAGTGGTGAGGTTGGAGGAATATTTAAGAGGTGGTTGGATGAATATTTAAAGGGGTGGTTGAAGGAATACTTAAGAGGTGGTGGGAACTGAGTGAATAGTTCTACATCTTGCAAATTATTAGGTGTGTCTTATTTTTATTTTATATTTGAGGAATAGGTTTCATTATAAATAACACTGATTGATCTAATTGAATGAGCTGATTTTGTTTTCGTTTGTTAAGTTACTTCAAGAAAAAATAAAATTTAATTTCCTTAAATTGGTAGGCTAGACAAATATTTTGAGTAGTTAAAATAGTATAAAGCCTTTTTTTATGGGTGAGTTACCTATTGAATAGTTAAAAACCTGAAGATTAATTGTGGACTATTTAATGTAAATTTCAAGATTATAATATAGATAAAAATATAAGAAATATTCTGGTAATAAATGATATACATTTGTAAATTAATTATTTTTATTAACTTAATGTTCATTACCAAGTTTTAAATTTACAAGTTTAAACAAATATTGAATCAATAATACATAAAATTTATCTTTAACTAGACAAGTTTATATTTGAACACTTTTCCACGCGCATTTTATGTGATTTCGTGTTTATATTTTATATTAAAACTTTATTAAAAATTTTCAGAATTTTTACTTGCTACTGAATGTTTTGAATGTAGTTAAAAATAAATGATTAATTTTCTTCTTAATTATTCAAAAGAACTGTTTTTGACTAACAATATAAATTCATACATTATAATTTATTATGCTCTACCTTAAACCTTTGACCCTGATTGATTCTTTGAAATGAAACGGAACACATACTTTTCGTGTTGATGACGTCATTGACTACATTCAAATTCTGAAAATTTTGTTAGTTTGTTCATTTCTTCAGAAGTTAATAGCGTTGTCAGTATTAACCTTTTACAGCCTGAGTTATTATTACCCTAATGTCTACAATACAATGAAATTGCATTGAAAATAACCCCATAACCGTCACAATTTTGTCCCTACAGGCGTTAAGGGGTTAAATAATTTGGGTCTTCCTCGCGTCCTAAGAATCTCTCAAGCAAAAGGAAAGTACTTCAGAAAAACAATCCTTTGCCACATGCAGATGAATGGCTCGTGTAGCTGGATTTGGTCTCAGTGTAGCATTAAGGTTGATATGTGAAGTGGGGTAAAATTTTATTAACACTTCAACCATTTCTGGTAACACTGGTGATGCACAGTTATGATGACTTATTCCGTCTTATGTAACATCGCTGATACAAATCAAGTTAGTTTGTTTTTAATAAATCTATACAGGCAAATATTTGCCAGTATAAATTTTTTAAAATATTTGTATCACTGATGTTACATAAGATAGAATAAGCCATTATACTTGTTATCATCGGTGTTAGAAGAAACGGTTAAAGTGTTAAACTCGATTAGAATCCTTACATAAAATTCTCAAATGTATTGAAAAGTTGGATGTCAACTTGTACTGTTACTGTCCTTTTTTACCTGCTTGTTTGTACTCTGAAAGTTATAAGTACTGATATTGGTGAGTATTATACTTCGAAAACCAACTATTTATTCACACAAAGAAGTTGTTTAAGCTTTTGATCAACTTTTTGTTTGGTGTTAATGATCCAAAAACTCTGTCTAACAATAACAATCATTCTAATAAATGACTTTCGTTTGGCAACAAAATAGGATGTTTGGGACTACCATTTAAGTATTTTTTTACCTTTAGCATCACAAAATGCTCTTTTATTTGACAACCTGATTTCTTACAATAGCCGTTATTACCCCTTCAGTCACATAGGGTACTGTTCTGAGGATATATTCATATTGCACAATGGTACACCATCGATAGTAATTGTTTCAATTGCAATAGTTTGATTAATTTATTTGCAAATATTTGTATTTTTATTAGATGATTATTTAGAAACACATGTTTTGTCAACGTGGCATTTTTGCTCCAATTCAAACATAAATTGATTCTGACCTAAAATATATTTTTTTATTTTAATTCTGAAGCAAACATATAAATACAGTTTATTTTATTTTCTAACAGTTAATAACCTAGTCTTAAATTCTAATTTAACAAAGGCTATTTTTTCAAAAAGTAATAATCTACTTTTAATCACTAATATTCAAGTTTTCTGATAATGAATTTCGTAAGGTACGCATTTTTAATCATAAATATTCAATTTGTCTGGTTATGAATTTCGTGAGGTATGCATTTTTGATCATTAATATTCAACTTTTCTGATTATGAATTTCGTAAGGTACGCATTTTTAATCATAAATATTCAACTTTTCTGATTATGAATTTCATAAGGTACGCATTTGTAATCATAAATATTCAACTTTTCTGATTATGAATTTCGTAAGGTACGCATCTATAAGCTTCACATGAAGCGTCTGCAAAAATTTCCACTGTATATAATACGTCTTTTAATTTCAAATAAGACATTAATTAGATATGATTGATGAAAAAAACATTTTGACGTAGAAATAACTTTTATGGATATTACTGTATAGATTTCTTATTTTTTCAAATTTTAAACTTTACCACATTTCAAAAACAATAGACTGATAATCATTACATAGTGCATGGTAATATATTATTACTGGTGAAGCTTAAGTACTTAAAAATTTATTTTATCGGAGTTTAATATCTTTATTTTATCTTTTGGAACTACATAATTGAAGAGTGCCAAAAATGATTTCTTAATCTGTAAATAATTGTACAGTCATTTGAAATTTCCCAAAAGATTGATTGCGATCAGGGTACATAAGAGCACATAAAGGATCACAGTTTAATTAGTATTTGTTTATTTATAACAATCTTAATTGCATTCAATAATTCTTTATTTCAAATAAAAACCGAATAAATTAAACCAACCAAAATATTACAAATGAGTTAATTAATAATTATTTCCTTTGGTTGCCTTGTGCCAAATTGACCAAATTTGTGTAACCTTGTCCTTAATAAGCTCTGGGTTGCAGGGCTGCAAAATCCGATGTAACCAATCACGGTTTTGATGGATGAGAATCCACCTGAGGACCTGCCACATGATAGATTATTCGGGCATGGGTTCCACAGACAAAGGTTGTCTTAAGGACTAAACATCGTTGTAGTTAGCATTGAAAACAACCTTTGTTGTATGGGACGAAACCGTCTTTACAAACACTAATGGGTCAACCTTTCAGTTGTCGTAGAGACGAAATATGAACGTTCAATAACGGTTAAATCCAATGGTAATTTCAATGGATTTAGTTCATATGGCAATAACTGTTGATGCGTGTATTGGTGAAGCATTATTTCTTAATTATAATGCAACTGTTAAGAATATTTACACAATCCGAAGCACGGTTGACTGCTTGACCAGAAATCCATTCTTATTCAGGTGAAAATAGCAAATTTTATTAGATAAAACTAAACAATTTGTTTAGAACAAAAACAAAAAATAAAAAATAAAAGTAGAAACTTCATTTTTTTCTTAATGTTCTGTAATTAAGATTTGTTGTGAAAGGTTTTATTTTTTGGCCATTATTTGCAATTTTTTCTGTATCTTTTTCTGTGATCAATACTCCAGTGCTGTGCAATTTTTCCACAAGTAAAAAAGATATTAAAAAAATACTAAAGAAATGAAAACTGTACAAAACTTTTCCTTTAGCCCCGAATCTCTTCATTATTACTAATGACCCATGACAACAAAAAGGCAATACCTAACAATACCTAACAATATCTTAACCCCATTTAAAATGTTTCTAAATCTATAAAACCAATTTAACCAAAGTCATGCATCCTTCCACTTCACTAACAAGCTTTATCTTTTGCAACTCCAACAAAAACTTCCAAAAATGTATTTGCAACAAAAACAAAACATTTCGAATTAAAATACTTTCGGTTCATGAGAACGAAATTCGTCGCAAAATAAAAAGTTGCGACGTAAGCACAAAAATAGAAAAAAATCTAAAAAAGTTTTAAGTTTTGGAATTTCGAATTTTTGGCAGATCAAAAAATGTTGATGTTTAAGTTCTTTCAATGACTATGTAAATTTCGATCGTAAATTACTTGAAAATGTTTATTTTTTATTTTAAAGTTTATGTTCGTTAATTGTGTCTATAAAACTGTCAAATTATTCATGGAAATCTAAACAGTTTAGGAATTTAGAGTCCACATAAACTACAACTAAACTTAAAATAAAATGAATAATAGTTGCTTTAACCAAAACAACTTTTTGAAACATCAAAACTTAGTGTCCTGTGGTTTATGGTGTTTAATAATTTAACAAATAAGAACAATATTATTTTTCAATAATAAAATATAATCAGAACTACCATGGCGCCATTTTTATAATTTTACTTTCTTATTTTGTATGGAAAAATTATAAAAATAATTTATTGAAATAAAAAAGCAAATGAAACCGACATCAATGTTTTTCTCTCCCACCCTCCTTTCATCAATGTAAACTATGCTGAACATGTGAAACATTTTGTCTGATATTGTTGGCTTTTATTTTATTAGAAAATTAAAAACGAAGTTCGGGAAATAACTCAATTATAAATTCATATAATTGCAACTCCAATTAATAATAATTCATTAATTAATTTTCCATTTTGTTTCTTTTTTGTTCAATGTATTTCTTGTCGTACACTTATCGTAAAATAAAAAAAAAACATTGAAAATATGTTTAACTTCATGAACATTAATGACATTAATGTTAATATTGATGTAAATGAATCCAATTAAAGTATTTACAAGAAACCTTACAGACATTCAAGTATTCATTGTAAATGTATGTAAGGACAACATTTATTTATTTGACACAAGTCTATATGAAATCCAACCAAAGCATTAAATTAAAAATCACTTAAACGACAAACATAATAAAAGAAAAACATAGTTCAGGAAAAGGCTTAAATGGTGTGTGTATTGTCTCTTCTTCAGGTAACAGCAGGAACGAATGGACATCAGATAACGTCTGCATGGTTGTCAAATGATCACACCTTCCTGAATAAAGGAACAAAATATTTTCAACTGACGTCGTCATAGGTTTGACTAGAACGTGTTCATTTAATCTGAGACAGTTGCACTTCTCAAAAAACTTATCAAAAGCCTTTGCTTCACAGCATAACTTATTTCTTGAAAACAATCCTTACTTTACGCCTCTTTTGTAATTTATCATAACCTAACCTAGCCCAGCCTAGCTTATCCTAGCCTAGCCTATGCAATGTGCATCATTTCCAACTTTTACTATAGCATTGGAGAATATCATTGAATAATTCATAATCGTTCACAAATGGTGAGGAATACGAGTGTCTTAGAAAATCTAAATGTCTATGAAAAACATAACATTGAAGGTTAGAATGGTCTATCACCGAGCTAATAAAGTGCGTACACTTTCATAACTCATAACCAGGTATATAGCTTACATAAAAAGCTTTAAATCTGGCTATGTTATGATTGTAAATAAAAGTAAATTGTAACCTCGGAAAAGTTCTTGTTTGGCATATTCCCCGAACTGTTAAAATATTGACCCAGCAGGAATAACCATTTCCAAAACTTTGGGTATACCAATCTTCGCTGGCTTAGTAATATTTGACATACAAACGAAGTAAATGAAACAAAGAAAGAGCTAAATAAATATAAATAATTAAAAAAATAAAAACATACTTATTGGTTTGTAATTAGAATTCAGGTATTAAACTAAAGTTACAGAATTATTGTTAATATAAAGCATGTTTCCGATTCTAACAGTTTAAAAATAGAAACGTCACTAATACGTTACTCTTTTTGAAACAGTTTTAGAATTTTCGGAAACACAAAACCCAGAAAAATTTGAACTAAAAGTATGTTGTTTATGTACAGTAAATAAACTCCAATGAAAGTTAACTTTTATTTTTTTCTTTAAATTATCAGTCTAAAGATTAATTTATGAAAGTATTAATTGAATTTAGTAATCCTATTAAAATGAAATACAATATTTAAAAGTTCATAGTTGAAGTATAAAGTCGCCCATAATTGGTTGATTTAATTTTTTTCTTTATTATGTTATTTATAAATAGTTTATAACTTATGTATATGTATATATAACTATATATTAACAATCTATATAAATATTTAGAGAAAATTTATCGTCTTAAGATATGTAGCATTCAATGTTTAACTTTTTTCCATTTCGTCACGACCTTCTTTTGCTGTTTTGATGAAACAGTTCGCAAACTGTTTTGAAACAGTTTGCGAGCTGTTAGAGTCGGAAACATCTATGACATCATAATTTTCAAATTTTACGAACTGTTTGCAAACTGTTAGAATTGGAAACAAGCCTGTAGTCATAGTTAGTTAACCCCTTAACGCCTGTAGGTACAGACTAGTGATCATTGTAGGGTTATTTTGCAATGCAAATTTCATGGGATTGTAAACCTTAGGGTAATTTTAATAAAAAATGCATTACCAAATTATTTATATTTTTAAATCACGAAAGATTATAAATTATTTAATAGAACTAAAAGTTCAAAGTAAAGTAATCTTATATTAATAGGCTTAAATGCCTTCACTATCCATTAGCCAAGCATTTTTTGGGCAGGTTGTCATTACTAACACCTCAACCGTTTCTTGTAGCACCGGTGATATTTTAATCAATCAATTAATCTATCTTATGTAACACCAGTGATACAATTCAAGTTAGTTTATGTTTAATGCATTTGTACAAGCAAACGTGTGTCTGTAAAAAGTATTAAAAACAAACTAATTGCATTTGTATCACTGGTGATATATAGAATGGAGTAAGCCATTATACTTATGTGTCACCAGTGTTACAAGAAACGGTCAATGTTAAATTAGAGTTTTCAAAAATGTGACGAAATCACAATGTTACAAAATACTTACTCTTTAAATACATTCAACTGAGAAACTGTAATTAAAAATTTAGCTTTGTTTTTACAGTCATAAGAACAAATTTTATGAATGCCAGGTAGAAGCAAGGAATTTAAAAACATCAGTGACCTTTTTTTCGTAACTCATCATTTTCAAGGAAATATAAACTTTAAATTGTGGTGAATGGTGAACCAGACTTAAATAAATAGTTTATGCATCAATGTCCAGCAATTTTTATGTTCATTAAAAACATACAAATTAATTGTATAATTCTGCGGTCATGAATAAAAATGTTTTTATAACCTTAACTATAAAGCCATTGGAGTTCGCTCCTCAAACTACATAAGAATCATGTCACATTTACTTGTTTGGTTAATTTTCAAGTTGATAATTCGCGTTAATTTTTAATTAATGTAAAACTTACATATTTTTGTTTTTATTTTGAAGTGTTTCTCGCTTTTTTTTTATGAATTTTTGTTCTTATTTCACAGACTACTCTAATTTTCATGCTGATAAAATATGAGACCTACAGTATTTCACACCTCTTAACTTTGATATTATTAAAATTTGTTTTTTATTTTTCTTACTTATACTATATATGTAATTTTTTCTTATTAAATACAGATAAATAAATTTTGACATATGTTTGTAATGCTTGAATAATTATAATCGCAAGGAATGAAATACATCAATGTTAGACTAGTAAGCAAATTAACAGATCACAAAAAAATCAAAATACAGCGGATCGGTTAATTACAAATGTGCCTAGATTTCATAACATAACAGCAATACTTTGTAAACTTCATTGGCTTACTATAATATTAATAATTGTATTTAAAATTGCACTAATAACATACTAGTCCATAAATAATCTCGCCCTTCCAATTATATATTTACTCATGCATTCTTACAATCCATCACGTTCCTTATGATCAAGCAATTCATAGTTATTAACGCAACCAAGGATTAAATCAATAAGAATCAATAATCAATAATCAATAATAATAATAATAATAATAATCAATAATAATAGTTATTAACGCAACCAAGAATAAAATCAAGCACACTGGAGGAAGTTCATTTACATACTCATCACCTCATATCTGGAATTCCTTTCCATTTCAAATCAGAACAGCTCAAACAGTCCAGAAATTCAAAGGCAAACACAAAAACATCTTTCAAATAAATTAGTCATGATGCATGTCTCTGACAGTTTTACTTCTTTTGCTTTGTATCCTTCTTGTTTTTTTTATTTTTGTTCATATTTTTGCTTTGGTTTGTTTTTATGAAACGAAGCCGAAATAATTATCTGTAAATTTTGTAGGGCTATAATAATAATAATAATAATAATAATTCAAATTTATATAGCTATAGAAGCACCCAGCTGTATAACTTTATTTTATACTGAAAACATTATTAAAAGTACTGCTCACTCTCAGTGTGTTAGAGGATTAATTGAACCATAGACCCTTTATTAGATCATAAAGAAATAAGCTTTGAAAAAAAATTAAAAATGGTTTCCAAAACCAACTTTAGTATAAAAATATAATTCATAATTAATGTGATTGTTTGTTTTTGATTTTGTTTGGCAAATGTGAACAGAATTCCATGCCTGCTGCATTTAGCTGTTCATAATTATTTATTCCAACAACATGAACAATGCATGAGCAATGCTTGAACAATGCATGAACATTGGATGAACAATGCATGCACCATGGTTGAAAAATGCATGAACAATGAATGAATAATGCATGAACAATGCATGCACAATGGATGAACAATGCATGAACAATGCATGCACAATGGATGAACATTGCACGAAAAAGGCATGAACAATGCATGAACAATGCATGAACAAAGCATGAACCCTTATACATCTCATAAGGATGGCAACATTCGATAGGACATAATTATCAACATAACAGCATAACAAAACCATGTTTGTAACTACAACATACAAATGCAAATGTTGATTATTTATGTTTCAATGCTATGCAATAACCAACATGGTTTTAACCCTTTAACGTCCATTGGGACGAATTAGTAACGTTTAAAAAATCATATTTCAATGCAAACTCTGTTGTGTTGAAGATCTTAATATAATAATTACTCAGGGGTTGAAGGGTTAAAACGAACATTTACATAATGTAAGTGAGGACTCTTATTTATTGGTCGATAATACAAGCTTGATTGAGATGGTATTAAATTGTATTAAACTCGTATACGATTCAACACATATTTAACACATTGAGCCCAAAACATTTTTCTTAATTGAAGAAAACATTTATTATAATCACCCCCAAAAATTCCCTCAATAGCACGCCAGGAGCTACGATTTTATTTGTAATGCTTAAATAAAAATGAACCAACAAACAAATAAATTAATTTTGTTGCCGGCAATGAACTATGCTAACCCTTTCTCTCATAGCATTAATGGCAATATTAGTTTTAACACTGTAACAGTTTCTTGTAACACCGGTGATACATAAATCTAGTAGCTTACTCCATCGTATGTTACACCAGCGATACAAATTAAGTTAGTTATGTTTTTGATTACATTATACAGGTAACTAGCTTAATTTGTATCACTGGTGTAACATAAGATAGAGTAAGCTACTAGATGTATGTATCACCAGTGTTACAAGAAACAGCTAAAGTGTTAATGTATTTAATTCTAGTAGTGAAAGAGTTAAGTTTTGCGAGATAATAGCTGGAAGTCAACTTTAATAATATAAAGATGATATTACAAATAAGTTCAAACTTTATGCAATTAGTATTTGCATTAAAACTTAACATCATTTTCATCATATTGTTTTTATTAGAAATAATACCTTTATTAACAGTTTTCATTTCTATGATCTATCCAATATGATAGTTTTTCGTTATAAATTATATTTATATTAATATTGTTTTAATTATAAATGTTAAAAAGTTTTAAACTAAGCAATTATGAATTGTTAAAGTATTAATATAACAAGACCAGAAAAAATAACAGTTATATCAAAAACAACATCATTTCTTATCAGTAATTATAACAAAGATAATAAGAGCAAAAATACTATATAAACAAAAAATAGTAATAATAATTCATTCATTTTTCAAAGAAAATTGTAAAACTTAATAAATATAATCTTAAAGTGAATAAAATATTTACATGAAAATGTTCAAAAGAAATTTATAAATAATTTAGAAACTTTCAAACAATTAAACTCGTAAGAAAATAAACAAGCTTTGCAAATGATAATATCAAAAAATTATTTAAAATAATTATAATGATTTAAATAACATTATGATTAATTGCTTTTGATTATAATGATTATAATGATTTATTTGTTAATAATTATAAGTTAAACGAAGTATTAAACACTCCAAAGGGAGAAGATATTTAGATAATTTGCTTAAGGCTAGAGTCGTAGTGACTATTCAGCATGAGATCAGTTTAACCCATTAACGCCTGTAAGGACAAAAAAGTGACTAAATTGTAGAGTTATTTTCAATTCAACCTTTATTTTATTGTATACCTTAGGGTAATAATAATTCAGGAGTTAAAGGGTTAAATTCATAAAATAAACATACACAAAATAATCATTAAAATCGAAACTTTTAATTTTCCCAAAAACCTTTTGAAAAGTCAATACATTTTTTTTAAATTTACATTTCATTAAATAATTCACAAATAACTCGTTCATCTCTGTTTACTAAAAACATTTTAGTCTGGCCATTGGATTAGTAGTTATATTAAAGTGCGACGACCCTATTGGATCATGTGCAGCCATTGGATTAGTAGTCTAGTAATAAAATAATCAATATTTGTTAACTTGGTAATTTATACAAAGATCAGTAGCTTCATGTTAAAATGCGAAAGTTAGTAAATCTAGTAAAAAAAATACAAAATTAAAAATTAATAACATCTATCATAATCATAATTCTAGTGTCAAAATGTCTAACTAACAAACGTAGTATTAAATTACTAAGATAAGAGTAATTTACTACTGAAGCATGAAAATCAGTAAATTTAGTAATAAAACAAAAGATGAGGTATATCTAATGGTGTACCAAGGTCAATAAATCTAATAGCAAAATACGAAACCCTGGTATGTGTATTTTACATTAGAATGTTTGTTTTTACATCTTAATTATTGTTGTATTATATTTTACAATATTTATTTAATTGAATCTTTCTTTACATCTGAACTACTTTGTGAACCAAATGTTTTAACCGTCTGTTTATTTTTTGTTAGACCCGCCATGGCTTCGTGTGTATACTCAATGTTTTAATGTTCTTCTACGCTTATGGAACACTTGGTACATTTAGTTATGAAATAAATATTAATTTTTGTATCTTAAATGAAAAATTCTAAAGAATATTATATTACATTTAAAAGAATAGAAACATCCACCAACAAATTATTGTTTTTAGAAAGTAGTGAAACAAAACCACTAGTTGATCCACCACCTTAGTGGATCATAAATCATCCACCAATCCAACCAACGTTGATCCACAACTGGAACAAACTCATAAATTACAAGAATAAAAAGTGGCGCTGCGATAATTAATTCCACTTTATTTACATATTTAAACCTAATTTATTTAATCCATTATTAGCTGCATGATTAAACATGTGTAATTCAGTGCAGCACTCCAGGCTCTTGCTACTCAGCACGTCCTGGTCTAGCACCGAGTTATTACTGAATATAAATATAGATTTAGACTAATAGTGCACTGCCACCACACTCCGGGAATTCAACATTGAAAGGAATTCGCTCAGGGAAGATTGGTTTGTTGGAATGATTCACTCATTCTAGGCCAAGGTTCTTCACCTGGAGTGCCGGCACCTTAGGCGTACAAATATATTTATGTTTTATTGTTCATTATGAATTCAGAAGTTAGGCAAGTGACAATCTGATGTGAAACCTTTCGGTTTTGTAATATGGATAGGCTTAGGAGCTTAAGAGCGTTTTGAGTGTTGCAATATAAGGTTAAACACAACTATTTCAATAGAGTAAATGAGGTTATTTTTATATGTTTTATATGTTTATATGTTTTGTATGTAGTGTTACAAGATACTGAGATTATTTCAACTTAAGAATGTTAAAATTCCCATATATAAAAACTGTATCATCGTAGCTCAAGGCCATAATTGCATAAATTTAATAGTTATTTAATTGTTCTTTTAAAAATGTTATTATGTAGAACATTCTTGCCATCATGGTTGGAGAGTATATCTAGAACTTTTACAAATAATTGTATACAGTAAAATTCCTGAAACGTAAACTAAAATGTTCTACGTTATAGTAAGAATATCCGTTTCAGGTATACCGATTTAACACCGTTACCCCTGCCTTTGCGTCACGTTTTCTTTGTATACAGAGAAATGATGTGGACGTTTTAGGATATCTCCGTTTCCTGATTCTACGTTTCAGGTGTTTTACTGTACGAGTAAAGCTTTTTCGTTTGATAATATATTTATGTACTATCACTCACGAAAAAATCAATATCATCTGAAAACTATTTGAAATAAACTGTTTTAAATTATTCAGTCAGATTAATAATAAATAATAAATAATAAATAATAAATAATAAATAATAAATAATAAATAATAAATAATAAAAATAAATAATAAATAATAAATAATAAATAATAAATAATAAATAATAAATAATAAATAATAAATAATAAATAATAAATGATAAATAATAAATACAATTAATATATGATAAATAATAAATATAATAAACATAAAATAAATATAATAAATAATAAATATAATAAACATAAAATAAATATAATAAATAATAAATATAAGAAACATAAAGTAAATATAATATACATAAAATAAATATTTTTTCATAACTAGCTGAATTGTTTTCTTTATTTTTTAGTTCATAAGCCATAGTTATGTGATACATCTTAAATGGATTGACAATAGCACAAGTGAGGTAAACCACATTGAAATAACACAGAGCTTACCTCACTTGCGCTATTGTCAATCCAAATATAGTATCGAATTCGTTGTTTAAAATTAAGGTTGTCTTCAATGGCGATTTAAAGTAGTTTAATCTTACTGAACAAAATATTTTACTTATCTTTAGGAAAATAAAATTTAAAACAAAACTATCAGAGCTTAAATATTAAAAAAAACATTAATTTATCTAATATTTTTCCTATAATAAAACAAAACATTTTCTCATTGAAAAACTATTATCCATGTCAATACATACAATAAAACACAAACAAATCTTCACAGATGTGCAACTCTTCCATCAAGTTTGATAATGGAGTAAATATATCCGAAAGTTTATTGAAATGTAAATGTAATTAATTGCAAATTTTGTATTTCTTGTGAGGTGATATTAATTTATTTTATTTATGGTTCAATCCATTAAAATAATTTGATAGACATTAATTAGAGTAAAAAACCGTCATTATTGGATACGTTAATGTGTTAAATTTGATCGTTAAAATGTTCGCCATTTATCAAATAAATTGATTAGTTTGCCATTAAATCATCTCTTTTAGTGTGTTTATTTTGTTATTTGAAGTTTTATAATTTATTTTGTGCTACACACACACACACGTGCACACACCTGGCCTTTATGCGTATATTATACAAGACACCTAACGAAAACAGATATATACTTTTTATTAAAAATTGTAACTGAATGACATAGTGAACTAAATATATCATGTATTTTTATCCTTTTTAAGTATTATATAAACATATAGTTGAATTTAGATTTTAAAAAACTATATGTTTATGAATATACATATATATTCATGTAAGGAAAATGGCTTCACCTGTACCACGAAAAAAGCTGAATAATTAGTTAAAAAAAGATAAATTAATAAAATATGGATCATATTATATTAACAAACGGATGTATGTAGCACATACATCTATTTTTAAATGAATTTGTTTATTAATTCAGCAGAAAAAAGACCATGTACTCAGATATAATCTTGAAGTACACTATTGTAGGCCCTGTGCACCCGAAGACTACTTTTCCGCTATGAAAGTATGTATGAAGGCCGAAATGTTGATACAT
>JARUHE010067747.1:0-25262 GCA_031471125.1 Archaeomysis grebnitzkii
TCTCTCTCGCGCGCTCTATCGCTCTCTCTCTCTCTCTCGCTCTCTCTCTCTCTCTCTCTCTCTCTCTCTCTCTCTCCCTCTCTCTCCCATACACACCTTCATCCTTCCCTCCCCCTCTAGACGAGCTCCCTCCTTCCCCTCCTCGCCTCCCTCCAGTGCTGCCTGAGGCTTGGTGTCTCGCGGTCCGTCAGTCGTTGCTACTCCCACTCTCAGCGCCAGTCCTGCTCCGCCTTGTGTTGTGTGTGCCGTGATCCCGTTCTTTAAAACTTACATATTTCAATAAATAAAAGTCGCTTTTTCTGAAAAGCTTCAGGTATTGGACTTCTCCTAATAAGGAATTTTAACTCGCTGTTTGATTTTGTTATTTGTTTGCAAGCAACTGATGGGCGAAAGCACTGCACAGCAATTAATGCAATAATTTGTCTTCAATTGCCTTAAATGGAACTTTTTTATTCTGATGCTTGAATCATAATCACGCCCAGATTTATCTTTTCATTTTAATATTTTATTTTTGGTTTAATGTGAATTTACGAAAATTTCCCTTGCATTGTTAATGAAACAATTTTAAGTTTGAACCAAATATTTCATTTTGTGTCTATGTGAATGAAAGTTTTGTTTTCAAAATTTAATTACTTTTCTTTTAGGTGTGTTTTCTGAAAATATACAAAATATACTTTTGGAAAACAAGATTGCTAAATTATTGTAGTACTCTATTTTCAATTCAATTGAATTCATGTTGTTGATTAATTTCTTTTCATGATAATATTCTATATATTAATTTTTGTGTTAATAATCACAAAAAAAATATTATTTTTTGTAATTTCTTATACTATTATTTATATTTGGAAAGGTGAATTTGTATTTATTATTCAAGGCAATTGTAATTAGCATTACCTTGAACAATTAATATTATCTTTTAATGTTGTCTCTAACAAATTGGAACTTTTTATCTACTAAGAACAATAAAAATTTAATTTATTTCGTATTCAATAAATCTATAGTACTTATATTACGACGTCTCAATAAAAAAATATATCATTATTTATTTATAGTTCAATTGAAAAAATCAAGGAAATGGAAGTTTATTTCCGTTCTTTTTTGTCTTTCTGTCTGTGGTGAAGATTATATGGACGAATAACCAATAAAACTAGTATATAAATTGCCATTGTAACTAGATGGTAACATTCAATAAGGTTTGGTTTTAATACTAATTCTATTGTATTTCATTCTTTATGGCAATAGTTACTCATGTGTTAAAGGGTGAAGTAGTTTCCAAAAACCATGTCAGTTTTAATGATTTTAGATAAGGATTTCTAATCGGACTATTACCGTTGTCTAAACAATGCAATAAAAATATTTTCTTTTTTTGCACACCACTTTCCAAGTATCAGGAGTTTGGATCGTAAAAACAATTGACGTATTTCTATTGTTTTGTTCATCATCCAGTTCATTCTCACCAACGCTTCTTTTTACTGTCAAGCAAATGTTTGAGAACACATGTCCGAAATATTGATTTGACAAATGTAATCAATTGCGATTTTAAAACACATGGCAGTTGCTTCGACGTTATCGGTTTTTATGCAATGTTGTTACATACTTATATGTCCGCGTATTTACACATAATTTTGTAGCTACGCTATCGCTATTTTGGTTAGAAGTTGTATTTTTAAGTATCTTTTCTATTGAGAATTCATATAATCAAATATGGGCGTAGCTTATTAAATTGTTTTGTTACATTCGATGACTACTTTTCATTCCTTCAATGTTTTCTATGGAAGTTATAATGTATAATGTTTTGAACATGTCTCGATGATAGCTTACATATAATATTGAAGGATTCTACCATATATGCATCATATAAATATATATAAAATTCTTATTTTCTTGGGAAAAAGCCTAAAATAGTTAGATAACTTCTAATGTTCGTTTATTCTTTACTACATTCAATAAGCAAATAATGCTATTGATACAATTTATGTCATTATTGCATTTAGAAACTAGAGCATACATATAATCTTTATGTCTTAACAAATTTGTTTTAATTGCCTACTACAAAAAAGTTTTTTAATTAAAATTACAAATAAACATCAGCTATAATAAACTATATAATGGTATAATAAAGGTTGGCTTAACTATGAGAAACGGCCTTTAAATGAACAGCAACCCATAAGAATAAATCTCTCCGTAGCTTCATAAAAGGCATAAAAGTTGCCTTCGTGGGAGTTTGTGAAGCCATTTCAGGTTGGAAAGGGCTTTGGGATCCCCGAACCACGTTGGGCAATTAAAATATTCGATTCTTATTCACGGTCTAATTTATCTGTGGCGATTTGTTGCTTCGTACTCTGGCAAAGGTTATGTGTTGCTAATAATTAATAGTCAAGCCTAATCTGATCCCAATTTTGTTTCGGTATCCATTGGTTTACGATGTACTTATGATCGCTTTCTTATCTGTTATATTAACTCTTCTGAATTTATTGACTCTTAATTATTTTATTATGGTTTTCATTATTCATTTGTTGCTCATTGTAATATTTGGGTTGGGTTTCAATTATTCAGTTTGTATTATGTATGGGTTGTGTTTCAAGAGTAAAGTTACTACGTCAATGAGTATTTCAATGTCTTCTTACAAAGTAAAGTTTAGTTGCACAAAAGTAAAAGATTCTAAATGTAAATAGGATATGAACATTATTCTGAGTTTGTATCTTTCTTTTGAAAGCAAAATATGTTCATTGTTCAATTTTTATATATATTTTAAATATATCTTTCCTTTAGAGACACGAGACTTGCTAATGAACGCCTTCTACATGTTTTAAAATCATATATGGATAGTCTTCTCCGTGTTTTTGTATTTAACCTTTAAGAGTTTTCAATTAGTATATAAAATATATTTATGTGATATTCCCAACTTATTAATGCTGTCAATTTCTATCAAGCAGATCATAAATTTATTCAAAACATATGAAAAGTTCACAATTTCAAAAAAAGGTCAATACATAGTTTGTTTAACTAATGTAAACATTTAAAGAAATCTCAAGGCTTCTTATGGGCAGATTAACGTTGTGTTAGGAGTGAGTCATACCCTTTATTGTAATTACTAGAAAGCTATCAGACTGGCACACTCTTTCCCTTTCTCTCTCTCTATCTATCTATCTATCTATCTATCTATCTTGTTCAGCCTCTCCCATCTTACTCATCGTGACGTCATCTCCTGGTCTAGTTTATCGCGATCCCTTGCCCATTTATTACATTAGACCGCTCTAATGCCCATAAATGTTCTTGTACAAACATTTGTTTGTGAAAAGGCGTCCTTATTGAACCTGAAATAATTATTTAATCGCATAATTAAAATGTCTACATGACCACTAATTAAATTTTATTTTTATTCACTTAATTCTATTTTCACAGATAACAAAAGTCTTTTAAATAATTTAATTTAGTTAGAAATTTGCTTACACATTCTATAGGAATTCATAACTTAGCAATTGAGGTAAGCTTGGATTTTTTTTAAATTAGAGCTCATCAAATTTGTTTGTGATGAAACAAAATATTATATTTATAAATAAAATGGTTAAACACTAATTAGAATAAGAAAATAAAAACAAATCTAACCTCGTTTGACGTTGAACTTTTCATTTTAATTTGATCACATATAAACAGTTTTTCTAATTAATGAACGAATTAAATTTTTTACTGTGGTTAAGTAAATCAAATTTTTGATACCTTCTCAAAAAAGCTAAAGTGAACATAGTTGAATGGTTCCACAAATAATTTCTTAGAAAAATATCACTAGCTTTTTTGTTGTATCAACTTTTTATTCTAGTGACTTGAACATGTCACTTACTTGAAATATCTTTTAAATCAAGTTTTTGAACTTGAATTGCATTTCATAGTTTGCCAAAATCCCACTTTCAAATTAGTTTGAAGTGACGAGTTTGAATTGTTTTGGAATTAATTGTTTAACCACTGGGGAAGTTATATTTTTTTATAGTCATTGATCATATGATGATGCTCATCTACAAATACATTATTTCTCGAGTTCACCTCAGTAACAACAATGTCTTGAAATTAAAAATATTATCGATCTTAAATATTTTTTTCTTGAAAACAGTGTTCCAGTAATATTAAACTTGATTAGATGTATAATTATTGTAAAGTTCAGTAAATCCAAATGACTGTAATTAAAAGCTAAACTAACTGAAGTTGCATCAATAATTGCCTGTTTAAAAGAACGTTTCCACGGCTTGTCTTAATTACGTGAGTTGAAGAAATATTTTCAATTGAATTTAACTTTGTTTCAATAATTAAAATCTTTCTAATATTAAATGTTAAAACTTTAATTTGGTTTGGTTCCGTTCACAAACACATTTAAATGTTTAAAAATAACACTAATTTATTACCAATATGAATTTACAAAGCGTATTTCCTTCAATTATTTTATTTCTGAATAAATACAAAAGCTTATGTAACAAATTAATTTATTTTGAATGAAAGATTTATATCCAACATTAAATGTTTTATTCCTTGTTGAAAAAATTTGTTTTTCATTGATGAATGAATGAAATAATATTTATTAAATTTTTGAACAATTCAAAGAAGATAACATTTGTATTTCAACTTCAGTTTGTTTATCTATCAATGATATAAACTTCCAATAAAATACTTGATAGTTTGAAAACTTAAAGTCTACCATATGGTATTATTCGCTTTATTTGTTTTCAATAAAGTTTAAGACCTCTTAAAATTAGAAATATTAAACCAAGTAATATAAGAACGGAAAGAACTTTAGCTAAAATATCTCACCTTACTAGTTGTAATTTTCGTGTTTGTTTTTGTTATCGTTTTCATGATATCAGTTTTAAAGAAATTGAATATAATTTAAAATAAATTTAAAAAATATTGTTCATAAAATAGAAGAACTTCTGGACGGTTCTCGTGGAATGGTTAACCACATTATCTCACAAGACTCGCTCGTTAAACGTCCAGAGGAACTAACGGACTCGAAGATTTCATGCGTCGGTCAAGACTCGGAAATGTTGTCAGAAAAGTTGATTTCAAATTTAAATTTAAATTTAAAACGAATTTATGTCGATGGTTGAAATGAATGATTGTCCTTATTATTAATTCTCCTGCTGAGACATGGATGAATATTCGAAAGCTGGTATGTCAAATAAATAAATGAATGAACCAGTTAGTTATATAAAAAATAAAAAATAAATGAATGAACCAGTTAGTTATATACAAAATAAAAAATAAATGAATGAGTCAGTTAGTTATATACAAACTAAATAAATGAACTCGTTATTTATATACAAATTTGTAAAAACCTTTGTAAAGAACCTGTTACAAAATAAGCAAAAACTAAAAGTTTACAAAATGAGAAATTCGAAATTGTAATGAATTCGAATTCCTTGCAACCAACATTGAAGGTCCCGAGGTCTGGAAGGCACCCAAAGGCAGAGGTTGTTGGTGCGACCTTTGCTTGCGGTTGTGACAGGTCAGGCAGAATCGGTCCCTCATACCCACGCATTGTTACTCGATTCTTCCCAGCAATTCTTTCGATGATTCTTGCAAGCAGTTCTTTCAACGATTCTTCCAAGCAATTCTTTCAACAATTCCATTCCCAATTAAAATGATTTTAAATCAAATTTATAAAATAACAGTTCACATTTTGAGGTAATGTGTTCCTGTGAAATAACTGGAAGAAACTATTTCCTCAGGATTGTTCTTTGTTTTTAATCATTCAAAATTAGACACTTGATTAATAGGTTCACTCATGAACAACTTGGTAATTGATAAATAACTGAACTAATGCAAAGATCAATGAATCATGCATCCAAGCTATTCAATGCTAAACACATTTTAACATCATTTATATGTGAAGCAAAGAATACTATTCATTGAATAATTGATAGATATGTGTATATTCTGTATAAACTTTAATTGTTTATACATTTTAAAAAATAATTCTTAACAAAATTGATTTATTGAATTTCTTTATTTATTATAAATATTTCACTCACAATATTTTGAAATATGTCAAAATAGAATGAAATACAATCGACAAAACAATAAAAACTATAACCTTTGTGGAGATGGTTTAGAATGCATAAAATACAAGTTATTGTGACATCTATACATAAGAAGTAATTCTTTACTTTATATTTAAATACTTCTTAACCATGAGTCATGAACTGACTCTTTGAATATGTTCGTGTGCGAAAGTTATTCTACTTTGACGTTTAACATTTCAAATAATTTAATACTTTTTTAAGATTCAAACAAGTTTTCTTTTAATGTTGATAATGTTTTCATGATCATCTTTTTTTAGGTGTTTGTGCTTTAGTTTTATTTTCCATTATTTTATTTCAAATTCGTTTTGAGGAATTTATAACTTTATTGCTGCTTTAATCTTGTCTTCGTTTTTTTTTTAATATTTCGTACATAATTTCCTGAAATTTCTAATTAGTTTTTCAATAGATAATTTGTTCATAAAAAATAATTCATTACTATAAGAAGAAGGTTCGCCGTTTTTTTTATTATTTGACATATATTAAATAATTTAAATAATTATGAATGATGTAATTGATCTTGTGCAGCGAATCATTTCGGAAATGTGCTTTGCTTCTCTATCTAAAGATTAAATAATGAGTCATGCAAAATGTATTCACTTATCATCTTCATCATTATGATTATTATGATTATGATTATTATTATTATTATGATTATTGTTATAATTGTATCATTATCATAACTATTATCATCGTTATTAACACGGTCTTTATATCATCAACACAATCATTATTGTCACTTTTAATACTTAAAGATTTAAATGCATCTGTTGCTATACTTCTGTTGAACCACTTTAATGTTGAACATTTAATGCATTTACAAATGGACTTTCTTCTTCTGGCTTAATTGAATAAACAAGTTGTTAAAGTTTTTGGTTTAGTTATTAAAGTTATGTTCATTGTTCAATGAGTTGTAGCCATTTTATGCCCGCAAAAGACATTGACTGAACAACATGAACACTAAATATATTTTCGTCTCCGTATTTTGTTTCAAGTTAGAATAGTTTTTGTTGAAACAGAAGACTCGATCCGTTATAACTTGGAAATACAGTTTGCTCGATGAAGCATGCAAATGCAAGACTTTAACATACAATAGAAAATGATTGAATTTACTTCATGTTTGTCCATTTTGTTTCTTTTATATCAAAATAACCTTACTTCGTCCAATGTTCAACGTTTATTGTTTTTCACAACTACTTTCTTAAAAACATAAATTGCTATAAAAAATTCTTTATCGGACAATCCAATGTAATTTATTTCTTTGGTATGCATATCCTTGTTAATTTATGTGACGTTTCCTAATGGCAATAATGAAGGCAACTTAAGCCAACGACTTCTATTGTATCAAAAATATTTCCAAGATAAGTGATTTGCTTTTAGCGAATGCAAATGCATTGGTCGTGTCCTTGAAAAAAATACTTTCAGACAAAAACAGTTGTTATTAAAAACGTTAAAATGTTTACTCGAAGTATTTTCTTTCAAATAATAGAAAATGTTTTTGTTATGTTGATCATTTGGATTAAAAAGTTTGATCTTTTAAATAATGTATTGCGAAAACACAGAAAAATAATTTGTTGATAACAATTTGGTTGTTGAAATTGAAACTATATATTTTGTTACTTATACCAGGTGGTTATACCAGGATCAAAGTTCAAAATATGTTTAAGGGTCTACAATCAAGATAATTAACAAATTATTATTAGATTAGAAAGTTCAAATGATCTTTCAGTGAGGAACATAAAAATAAAAAATGATAAATATATTATTTAGTGAAAGAGAGGTTGAAAAGATGTATAAATATAGTAAGGGTCTTAGAGATTAAGATTCTCTCTGCTAGATGATCATTTTGGAGTAACTCTTGTTTCTTAAAGAACATATAATAAATAATTTTTGCTATAAATGTTTTTACTAGAGATCGAGTTAACAAAAAAAACATTTAAACTATTGACAACTTCAATTAAACTAAAAAGCAAGAATGTTTATTGGTTTTCTGTAACTTTTCTGTAAATCATAAATTAATATTAACTTTTGTATTCTTATGGATGTCCATCACTTAAAACATTCAATGCGTTCATAGTTTTTTTAATTTGAGGTAATTTGCGATACACTGAACTTGGTAAATGTGATACTTTTTAATGCGTTTTGTATGTATGCACAAACTGAAATTTTAAATTGCTTATTTTTTGCAGCGTCATTATTTTTATTATTTTAAAAGAATAAAACAATTTTCCTAAACAGTTCGTGTTGTGGTTTGACTTTGTTCAGGTCACATTCCCTTCTATTATTTAATTAATTTTTCCAACGCATCAAACACAATGTTCTACCTTCTCTGATAGACATATGTTTTCACGGTCGTCTTTATTTAATATATCTTTCTTGTTTCACCAAGGTTTTCATTCCTATTGATGAAATTATAATCCTCAAAATTGAAAACAAATTCAAATTAACAAAGAATTAATCTCGTCTGAATTCTCAAAATAAATATAAAATCTTAAAATAAAATTTCCTTCATTGGTTTTAATTGTTTTTCATTTAGATTTTGTTCACAAATAGTTCTCATTTCAGCACAACCTGGTGGTTATAATTTCATTTATAATGTATAAATATCTCAATACATTTTTTTCTCTACAAATGTTTGCCATTTGAACACTGGCGGGTGGTTTTAATTAGGTTGATAGTATATAAAACAAAATGTGCTTGTTTGGTTATGTTAATTGCAGTGATAAAAGCTGTCACGGAGACCGTTTAATAATCCATTTAATAATTGCCGAACATGCGACCAGTGTGGAATGCCACGCCCCTTTTTGGTGGTCTCCCCTTTCGTGTGTTTTATAGAATATATGTCTGGCCACTGTCTCCTTTTTCTTCTCTTTCCTTCTTCCTCTTCACCCTCTCCCTCTCTCTATCCCTCTCCCCCTCTCTCTCCCCCACTCTCTATCCCTCTCCCTCTCCTTTCTCTCTTCTTCCCTTTTCCCTCTCTCACCTTCCCCTTTTTTCTCTCTTCTTTAGTTTTTCTCCCTCTCTTATTTCCCTCTCTATCTCTATTGGCTAGACGTTCAGAGGGGAGATTCTATCTTTTATTTCAATCCCTTTTTTATGTCAGTAACGTCGTCTTATACATACAGTCAAGTTTTTCATTATGTTCACTTTTTCTGTTTTGACGAGGTTTGTAAATATTTTTAAAACATTTAGATCTATTATGCATCTCAAATGTTTGGAAATATTTATTTGCATACGAAATTATATATATTATTAAGCTATGTTCAAAAAACCAGCTTCAATAACTGACCTATGATTGAGGTTGTTGTTGTTGGTGCGTTAGATTATTTTTGGACTACAAATTTTTTTACATTTTCTCAAAATAATAAAAAAAATAATTTTACAGAAAAGTTTGCTTAAATTAAAATAAAGAACATAAAATTCTACACTAATGTCACTAATGATTTTTTTAGTGTGAAATCAGCTTAATAAAACATACATTTTAGAAGAAAGTTTAAATTAATAGTTAACCAAGATTTTTATTTGAAGGTTTAGAGAAAAGTCTATTTAAAACAAATGAAAGAACTGGGAATTCTAAGGTAGAATTCTTGAATTACTTTGTTTGCCAAAAATGTATGTTTCTTTAAATAGTAAACATTTTAGGACTATTAGACTTAGCCAATTGTTCATCAAATTCATGGTTAACCAAGTGTCTTATTTGAAGGCTTAGAGAGAATTGTATTGAAGTAAAAAGAAAGAAAAGTGTTAGTATAGTAATACTGTACATCGCATTGTATTGAACAATTATACACATTAATAAACCTTTTGAATATACAAACACTTTTAATGCGTAGCATTTACTTGTGCTTGTGATTGAGTGATTTAATTTCCTTTGAATGATGAGACACGTGAAATATTTTAGTATGCATTTTTTTTATTAATAAACATGTTTTGTTATATTTGTTTACTCTGCAAACGTTATTATTCAATTACGGACAAAGAGATTCGTATTTTACTTCATTGTGTGAATGTTTTTTATCTTAACTCTAACGAATAGTAGAATAAAATATTTTTCATCTTTAACGTACAATTGTTTTGTGTTACAAAGGATTATAATTTTTTTTGCATAAAAATGTTTTTGTTTATAATAGCCAAAATCCGACACAAAGACCTCCCCATTTGTTTGACCTGTTGATAAGAAACGTCTTTTGAGGTTTGCTTGAACGAGAGAATTTCATCCCACCAACGTAATAAAGTAACTCCGGCCAGAATGATCTAGGGATGGAAATTATAAATCAGAGTGGCTGCACGGGTCATTTATTCGGCTTTATGTTTATACAGAACGAGGGAGGACGGCACTCCGAGCGTTGTTATCTCCAACAACCCAAGATAACATATGTCAAGTTCCCTTTTGTGTGATTTGTGGTTGGGTTATTCAATGAATTTTCCATTGTCAAATATTTACATTTCCTTCTAATATAAAAGAGTAACAATCCCATATGGTTTTTATATTTCAACTTTTTGAATACATTATTGTTCCCTTTTTCTGTAAATTAAGTCTTGAGATAATTCTAGTGTTCGTTTTTTTTACAGCTAAATAGATTTTATATAGAATATATTTATCAATTACCTTTGGATATATTTTTTGAAAAGTTATTTTACAATACATGAAAATTTTTGAAAAAGCGTTGTAAAGTGAACTTAGTGCTTGTGATAATAATAAAACTTCAATTTTTCAATTTGGTAAGTACATTTCCCGTTATTTTGTAACCATAATAAAATTTTGTTATACAAAAATGTTTTCATTTCAATATTAATAAAAAAATAAAAACATCGAATTTCTTTTGGAAAATTTCAACATTGAGTTTGAAATATTTCGTTGTAAAATATTTCAAACTCATCATTGAGTTTGAAATATTTTACAGCGAAAAGGTGAAATCTAAACTGAATTTTACAACTCTATAAAAACGCAAATCCTTTAATATTCACTTTTTCAGGCGAAGGGAAAAGATGCACCTGTCCTGCTCGTTTTTATTTCCAACATTTATTTGTTTTCTCTTTTATTTTTTTTTCTAAAACAATAAAATTATTTTATGTTTGTAATCTTATATTCATATGTACTGTATAAATGACACACACACACACACACACGCGCACAGGCACACACACGCGCACAGGCACACACACGCCCACACATACGCATGCACATACACATACAAACACATTAAAAATACACACGCATGCACATACACCCACACACCCTCACCCACGCATACATATACATACATATGTAGCTCGAATGTACAAATACAGTTGTTTAGAGAAATAAAATCTTTGTTTACATATATCTCATTTAATTGATGAAAATTTATTTGCAAGCGAGGTTGTTTACACAAATGTTTTAGTCTAAATATAGTTTTTTCCAACTATTCTGTTCCACCGCTCTTACACCACTGATGTGTTGATGCATGAAAAAATGTTTTAATTGGATGAAAATACTTGTTTAATTGGATGAAAGATTTGCATTTTTGTCAACAGATTCAAAATATTTTTATTTTAAGAAAAAAATTTCGGTAATAAGTTAGTAAATGAAACTACCATTTGTGGAGGAACAGTAAAGTGCATTAGATTCGATTGTTTCTGGTCTGCTCATTCGGATGTTATTGGATGTTCTCTGTTTAATAACGTCTCGTGAGGGGAACTCGACTCTTACACTAACTTCCTCATTTTAGTACCTCTCGTTCTCAGAAATTACCTTCACTCTTGCTAAGTTGGCGCGTTAAATAAATTATCACTTGCTTTCAATTTATATTTTGTGTTTTTGTTTTTGATCACGTTTATATTTCAGTAATAATTGTGTATAACTTTGTTGAAACAGACCCTTATTATATAATTATGTTACATTACTCCAATTTGGTTTGCCTCAGGCCTTGTATTGCCTATTTGCACTGCGGGTCACTCAATTTAGGCCTTTCTAATATACTGTTCTGTAGGGCACAAAATGTATACAAAATAGTTGTTAATAATGAACTTTAAGCCTAAAGTGACTAGAGATTAGCAAGTTAATTAATGTTTTGCCATATTGTTGTGTTTGTATCAAAGCCATGTGTTTCTTTATTTTATAATTTGAATGTGTATTCAGGTTGAAGTCAAAAAACTTGGAAAGTGTGATTTTGATTATTTTTATAAAAAGTTTCAGCTGTTTTGACTATTTGACTGAAAGCATAAAGTCAAAGGTATGGTTTCTAAGGGTATGTCTGCTTAATTGTTTTATATTCAATATTGACGAAAATAATTATCGATGTATTTAAATTTTCCAAAAATAAATAATATTTTATAAGTTTTACTAAATAACAAAATCGAACAAAAACCTGAACAAATATTTATTTGTTGATGAAAATGATCTAAAATTAGATTTGCCTCTACCAGGAATTTTCCCTCCCCTCCTCTACCTTTAACTATCCGATGTGTTGCCATATGGCACAATGTGGCACTTTATGACACATTATGGCACACTATGGCTCACTAGTGCCTAGTTGAGTGTCGTTTGGTTTTTAGTATAATTACTCGACTAATTATTCCTTCTCTTCTATGATGATTGGAGGAGGTAGTAGAACCTGCCTACGTCCTTATCTAAACATATTGGTCGTAGGCCTAATTTGGCAGGATGGAATTCCAATCAATATTGGGCCAAGCTAGAAACTAACTTGGATGTCTAGACAAATGACATAATGTTGTTTAGTCGTTCCTATTGTTTAGTAAAATGTAATTCACTGTTCATATTGTTTAGTAAAATGTAATTCCCTGTTCCTATTGTTTAGTAAAATGTAATTCACTGTTCATATTGTTTTTACATATTCGTATTTATCAGCTAATATATTATTTATTTTAAATATATAAACAAATTTTAACTTTGTTTTTATCAAACGTAAGACTAAAAATAAAACAATTGTTGACCATTGCTGACAACAGAAAACTTAGTCCACTCTATAAATGGTTGATGAAAAAACTTTTGTAGTTTTAAAGTTTTTCCTTGAAATTTGTTTACCATTTACAATGTTCGTTTAAATGAATACAATAATAGACACACATTGTATGCCTAAAAGTTGTACTGTATGTTAAACTATAGTTTTCTATGATTGTATATAGAACTGTATTATAAATTATTGAAATTTTTTCTATTGGCATATTCAACACACTATTTTCGATGGCTTATTGAAAAAACTGTTTTCATATAAAAATAAAATAAGTAGGGTAACATAACATAAATTCAACCATTTTAAAGGTTTTTGAGTTGGCATTGAACTCTTCAAGATAATCCCGGCTATGTGCTTTTGGTCACGTTTTTTGTTTCTATTTTTATCAAAATAAAAATTTATTTGAATCACTAATGTCTCCCTTTAAACATTATATATATTGGATTACCTTCCAATATTGCTTTGTAATACTTTTAATGCATGTATAATCGGCTATATTTAAACGAAAGGCAAGTCTAAATTGAATAAACAACTCTAGAATATATAGATTTGAGTATGTGAATCATCTTACAAGTCAGAATAATAATAATGTAATAATGTTGAAGCTTCTAGCTGCTCTGATTGCTTATGTGGGCTTCATACATCTGTGAAGTTGTTTACTGCACCGAACAATTCATTCTTTGTTCTTGAATGCTTTATGTTTCGCAACTTTTGTATCTTTCATAAATGTTTCCTTTTCATGTCGAATAAATTCAATTTTATATTAATCGATTTTAAATCTATGCTGTTTTTTATTTAGTAAAGTTGTTAATTAATTCAAAATAAAAGTTCATTATTAATGTAAAAATTGTACACAAATATTTTGTTGTCATTTTCATTCGGCGAAATATAATTCTAATTCAAATATTCTGATGTAAATATTTAATTGATAAAACTTTCGAAAGCTACTATTACAAAAATACATACCTAGCCACTAAATCCATTACATTTAAACATCTAAAGTAGATCTGAATATTTTGGTTTTGGATGTTACCAATTTATAATTTTGATAACAAAAAATATATTTTCATTGGATTACTTACTGATTCATTCTAATGATAGTTGATACAATATCTTTTTTTATGAATCGTTTTATTGACTTACATTTTGAAAAAAAATCATGAAACAATAGTTATACATTTTTTAAACTCAACTATAGACTTTGTCCAATAAAATGTTTAGAATAACGAACATTTCTATTTGGAACTAACTGCAGTTTATGAAACAACCGACGAAAAGCACGTTTTAGAGTGTATAAACGTGTGTACGAGTATGCTGTAACCATATGTGTTGTAGGCCTAACCATTTATCTTCCTGTTTACTCCCCAAGCACGTGGGCCACATAGGTTCCCTCACCTTATTATTTCCTTCCCTGAATATTTCATGTTCCAGGTCACTTGAGTTTCTTGAACAATTTTCTTTTTGTACTTTTTTATTTCATTGAAATGAAACAATGTTGAAAAAATGTTTTAAATTCTCTAGCATTGAATACTCTTTGGTTCTCAATACATTGCCAATATGGTTAATCAATAGATTGCCAATATAAATGATGTTATAATGAGAGCTTAATCATGAGGCGTATCTCCCATACAAGGCAATGATTACAGTGTCTGGCACACGTCCAATAATATCTTTCGACGTTGTATTTCCATATTGGATCCAATCAACTCCAATTATCTTCCTCAAAAGTTCTTCGTGTCTCTGAAACCCTATTTTGCAATGACCAATTGAATGGCAAGTTGCAATTGGTTTTGATTTGAGAAACATTTGTTGTCAATTATAAACTCAATCTGTTTTCATCGGGTGAGTTTAAATTCATCATTGGAAAGCATTTTCTGTGATGGAATAATAATGAAGAAGTTCTTAAAAGGCTTTTGGGTTATTTGTCAACCTGTCGACCAGGCAGTTGGTCATTTTTCTTGGCGTCCTTTATAGGAAATCGCACATTTGCACTATCAAACGCCAATGGCGATGAATACTGAGAAAAGACATGAAGTTCTCATTGTAATTCAGAAGAGCTATTTTCAATTCTGTTTTGGTGTTGGTTTTAATACATCTTTTGTCGACGAATAATTAAATTCTGTCCTAACACTTGACAATGAATTTCTATTAAAAAACTGTTTGACCTTCAAGTTAAATCTCAAATGTTTTTGAAGAGAATGTTTTTCTATTAAATGCTGATCTTGTGAAGTCGGTTATTGTACATCAAAATGTATTGATAATTTATTTATTTATTTATATCTTTATTCACATATTTATTGTACATCAAAATGTATTGATAATTTGTTTATTTATTTATTGTAAATTTATTGTACATCAAAATGTATTGATAATTTGTTTATTTATTTATTTATTGTAAATTTATTGTACATCAAATTGTATTGATAACTTATTTATTTATATATTTATTCACATATTTATTGTAAATCAAAATGTACTGATAATTTATATATTTATTTATATATTTATTTATTTATTTATATATTTATTCACATATTTATTTTAAATCAAAATGTATTGGTAATTGAAGGAAGTGGAGAGAAAGGCTTCGTTGGTTTGAATAACTGAACATTTATTCACCATATTTTGTGGTAAAATTTAAAGTCGCTGAAGCGTTGAATATTTATATTTTCGATCGTTTGGTTTCCTTTTTCACTTCATTATTACAACTGAAATCCATTTTAAATAAAAGTTATGGCAATAAAAATATTTTTTTAGTGTTTTTTTCATGAAGTTTCAAGGAAGTTAAAATAATTTAAATGTTTTTCTTTATAGAGCAGAAAGGTTTTTTCGTTTTAAGGTTAGAGTTAATATTAAATTAATTATTCTTAGACAATAACAAATCGATGGTTAAACTAACTTTTTTTTTCAAGTTATACAGTTATATAAGTTATACAGACAATTGATATTAAGTCTTGCTTACAGTCCTTGATTGAAAAGAGTTGTGAAATTGTTTTCCTTTCCTTTAAAAAATCTATGATGTTCAACATCAATAAATTTTGAAGAGATAATTTATTTATTTTTATATAACGAGATGCAAAAACGATGATGTCACTCTATAAAGAGAACATTTTTCAAAGAGTGGTTGTGAATGTAAAAGTTTAAAAAATAACATAAATTAATCAAATTTGTAATGATTTATTCATTTAAAGAAACGAAATTCTAACGTTTGTTTTTAAATAAGTAAAACAAACACCAAAACAATTTATTTTAATGAATGTTCCAAAGAGGAAATGGTTTTGTTTATTTTAGTTAAAGCACAAATTGACATTCGAGACCTTATGGTCATGCTCTTTGCCTTAACATTTATCAAAAAATGTTGAGCGACTCGTTTTAATTGTTTCAATAATGATCATTCAAGTAAGATTAAATGAAGAACTGTTTTAAATAGTTTAAAACTTTTTTAAAGAAATCAAAAATGAGAAATGCAAAAAAAATTATCTTTCTATTTATAAAGACATAAAAACTTTTCAACTTTGAGGTGAGCATAACAAAACTAAAAACGATTTTTGGCAATGCGTTTCAATAGCATAAACAAACACGTCATTAGAAATGTTTTTAGATTCGATTTATTTTTGAATCTTGGTTTGTATGAAATGTTTTGTGAAAACAACTTCTTTCGTGTCTTGGCAAAGATTTGATTTTTAAGGTATTTTATTCATTTTTAATAAATGAGAAATAAAAAGTTACATAGCACAAGTGAGGTAAACCCTGTTATTTGACTGTTGGTTACCTCACTTGTGCTATTGTCGACCCATATAATGTGATAAATGAATAGATTAATATAAAATAAAATGTTATTATTTTTTTCTAATTAACATTTATGTTAATTGTTAATCAATTATTTTAATAATTTAATATAGTTTATTTATAAAAAAAAATAATTTTATCAAAGGCAAGAATTTCTTTAATTTGCTCCAAATTCATACATACAACCATTAAAATAATTTATTTTGAATTGAACGAAATCAGTTTTCTATTTCACGGTGAATATGAATTATTAAATAAATTATAATTTGATCGGAGATCCACTAAATAATGATTACCAATTTTATGAATTGGTTTGAGATGATCATCATTATTATTAATAATTATTCCCCAATTCATTGAAGTGAAAATATTGAAGTAGAAAATAGTTTTTTATGAGATTATTCAAAGTTTGCTTTCAATCGACCATTGCAAGCAGTGGGCCATTGAACCGTTTTTTGTTCAGTTGCAATTGAATAGAATTATTCATTTGATTTATTCGGCTGAAATGAAAGACTGAATAAGTCTTGATTCACTCTCAAAAATGTTAATTCTAAAACGTTGTTTCACTTCATTGAGTTTATCTTTTACATCCAATTTATTTTAGTTGAATATTCGAGTTTGAGTTTTTGTTTAAATATAAACTATAATTAAAATTAAAATTAAAGGGTTTCACTTGTTTTTACTTTTTCTCATGAGCATATTCAATACATGTATGAACCGGCTTATTCATAGAATGTATGTTGCTAAAACGGCATACGTTTTATGTGTGCGCATGTCTGTCTCACAGCGTATATACAAGCGTGACTATGTGAGTGCGTGCGTATGCGTGTAATTCCTAGAGTTATTTGAATGAAAGGATATTTGTGGTCTGAACGACCGAATGTTCAGGAGAGATACTTCAGCTCTAGAGTCAACGGACGGTTCAGCCAAAGCTGTCGTGCGTGACAAGTCCCTAACTTCTTTGGTGTCTCCTTCTATCTCTCCTCTCTCGGTATCACATACTCCAGGTGCAGCGCCGGGTATAGGCCCGTTTATTTATGTATTCATTCTCTCGTTATCACACCACTATAACTCTCACTCTTACTTTCTATCTTTCACAGTCTTTTACTCATTCATTCATTCTCTTGTCGCCTATATTCCCATGCCTCTCCCCCTCTCACTCATCTATACCCCCTCGCTCTCTTCTCTCTACTCCTTCTCTCTCTTTTTATCTTTTTTCCTTCTCTTTCCCCCCTTTATCTCGCTGTTCCCTCTTCTCGCTCACTCCCTCTTCTCTCTTTCTCATTTCATCCACCCACACGCTCTCTTCTCTCTACCTCCCCTCTCTATCTATCTAGTTATCTATCTCTCTCTCTCTCTCACATCTTTTTCTCCATATATATTTCTATCTCAACTTCCATCTATTTCCAATGTTTTTGTTTCATTTTTTGGTGAACTATTTTGTTTTCACGCTTCCCGGTTTCATTGTATTATTCCATATATTAAAGAACTTCGTTTTCAATAATCCTTTTAAATTTTGTTGTCTAGACATTGCATTCTCATGTTGAAATGTCCTTCAAAATGTATGAACCAATCAATGATTTTACTTGGTTTAAATTTATAGGATTTGGAAAAACAAATTATTCAATCCAATTTATAAAGTTTAACGCTTAAGAAATACTTTATAACTAAAATCAGTTTTACCATAAAGTTAATAAAAACATACACTTCAAACACATACACACACACGCACATACACATACACATACAAACGCACACACACATGCACACCCTATCTTCCCAGGAGAGAAGTTAGTGTTTCGTACCTGCTAGGTGTTTGATGTATTTAGGCGATGCTCATTCGAAGACATTTTAGTTGTTCCTTGATTCAGTGTTTCAAATGTAGTTGTTATGACCATTAAATAAATAAATAAACAAATAAACAAATAATTAAATAAATAAATAAATAAATAATTAAATAATTAAATAAATAAACAAATAAGGTGCCTTGCATCAAGAATTCATTGCCATGGGTGACTCTGGTAATCTCGAGTTGATTAAAAGGAGAAATTTTGTTGGAATCATTTAATTGTTACGACTTCATAAAAATCCGATTGTCTTCTGATAATTATGTGAAAATATATGACTAAAAAACAATTTGGGATCCTCTCTCACATTGCATTGTGAATTGACTTTTCAGAGAGGTTGTGTTTGAATTGTTTTAATTGGGGTTTCAATATGTGTGTCTAAAAACAAGTAAAACAATTTTCATTATATAATTATAATTTGCTCAATCTTGTTTTCATTTTATGTTCATGTATGTTTGTAATTAGTTATTATTTTTTGTATTTAAATATATTAATTTGTATATTTTCTTTTTCAGGTACGTACTTTTATTTATTACTCAGTAATAGTTTTAAATAATATAGAACAACATTCAACAAGTGTAAGTTTTTATTCCTAAAAGTAGGAAAATCATAATTCAACAACTTAGCATGTTTTAGTTCCCAAAAATGACGAAACCGACAATGATTATTTTATGTTGAGCAATTATTAGTTATTGATTGATGGCCTTAATTGATATACTTTTCTTTTGCGTGAACATATAAATTAGTATAATAATTAAACCAATTTTTTTGTATGAAGTTTCATCTTTGTCGGTGAAGTTAAAATTGATCCAAATTGACAATCATAAATGTTGAAAAAGTTGATTTAGATTCGGTCGGTCGATTATTTTAATTGTCGTTCGTAAAATGGTCGTTTTTATGCACAACGAACTCCTTCCTTCTGCCTTATTAACCAAAACTCTTCAATAAGTAATCAACTCCGCTTTTTGATTTTGCAATGAAGTCGTAACAGTCTTTCAGTGTCATGTTCATCCAAAAAAAATGTCCCAAAATATTTTTGGTGTTTCCGTAATTTTATTTCTAATGTTGATTGAAGGTTTTATTCAGTTGAAGAATTTGAAATGAAATGATTGAATGTTATATTGACAAAATGATTGTAACAACTTTCTTGTTGATATCCAAAAATTTGAACAAACGTCTTCAATTACTTTATAATTGTTCATTGTTTTAATTATTTTAATTGTCGAATCAACAGCGAAATGATTACAAAGTTTAAGTTTTTCACGAATAATTATCAAAACATATTTTGTTGCACGAAACCATTAATTAAAATAAAAGTTTGTTGAAAACCAAAAAAAAATAATTGAATGAATGAATGACACAACTGTTATAGGAGAGAACAAAAGTTAAATGTGATAATTGCGGCACAAGTCAATCAAGAGAGAAACTGAATTCTTTTGTGAATGTTTTCTAACGTTGAATTGAACCAAAATAAAGAATTCATCTAAACACAATTGACTTAATTAAATAAAAAACTTTTTCTGGTTCTTCAGTGATTGAAGTTTCAGTTGTTTGAACTTGGGTTTCTGTTTGTTCAATTCCATTGTCTTCAATTTGAAACACTTTTACATCAGTGTGATTCACACTTTCATTTCCCACTTCAATGGTTCTTCAAACAATACTTAGAATTACATTAGATAGATAGTGAAAATAACCATAATTGTATGCAAACTATTTGCTTCCTATGTCTTAAGGTTTGTCCTTCGAAGTAATTATTAAAGGGTTTGAAATAATAAAGTGCTTCAAATTTTAACTTTTGTTTCGTTGGGCAGTTTTAAGTGCCTTACAATATTGATGGATCTATTTTTATTTGTTTCCTTAGACCAACTTTGTGTGTGTGAGGATTGAAGACTGTATTAGTTTGTTATGCAAGTTTCTCCTTAATCGACAATTAATCAAGTTTTTTATTGTTTGATTAGTCATTAAAATATTTAACTGCAAAGTGTTTGTTTCAATTGATGAAGTAATTAAAATATAATTGTTTTTAATGAATAAAAATGTATTTTTTGAAGGTTTCTTAGAGTAAGTTAGTTTCTTATTCAATGTGCAAAGCGTGATTGTCGAAGGGCTTCTTCTTACTTAATCTTCTTTTAATTCTGTTATTATTAATGCAATCACTGTTAGTATTATTAATGCAAACACTGTTAGTATTATTAATGCAAACACTGTTAGTATTATAAATACAAATATTTTTATTATAAATATAACTATCATGGCTATAAATTTAACTTATTTTTATAAGTATAACTTTTATTATTCTAAATATAACTATTATTATTCTAAATTCAATTATTATTACTAATATAATTGTCAATATTAATACTGGTAGTTATTATTAGTAATAGTAAAAATATAAATACTGAGAATGTTAATTGAAGAAACATTATGTTGATCTTTTTAGCAATTTCCTGTGTCTTATTTTTTCACGTGATCTCACTCAAAATTTAAATGTCAACTTTGTTTATTTTGAATTATTGAATTTCCTCAAATTGAATAGTTGCTCTTTGTTTCTGAGAATATTTTTTTTGCTTTTATCACTGAAGTCGTTTGTTTTAATTGTTTTTTAATAAAGATTAAATTTCTGTTTTGCTATTTTGCTTCTGTTTTAAGTTGTTTTGGTTGTATGTTTTTTTTTCAATTTAAAGATTAAATTTGTGTTTGACATTTGTTTTGGTTTCCCTGAGGAGATTATAACTTTTGACATTATGGGAACAATGATTCGATCAATATAGAATATTGTATTTCCTTCGTATATTTTGACAATGCATATAACATTTATTGTGTTAAAGTTTGATCTGTTTCACGGCTTTCATAGAAAATGAATTTCAATTTTTTTTTAGTTTTTTAAACTTGTTTACTGCTTATTTTGATGTATTTGATAGAACGATTTACTAATAAAACAGAATTTCTGATTTTAGAAACGAAAGAAAATTAAAATATAGTTTTGATGTGAAAGTATGAACATGAATACCGTAGATTTATATACAGTATTTTTCATTAAAACTATGTCTTAAATTTTTTCCATCCTAATTTAACCGTTTTTATTTTTTGAACTGAAATTTTAATAAAGGTGAGCAGTTTTAGTTTTCTTCTACTCATTGTTTTTTACTTTCATTTTCTTGTTTATGAAAATTGATGAGTGTTTGCATGTAAAACTGAAGCAACGCACGACGTTCAGTGATCTGTCACATACAAACAAAATGAAAGATGAGAAATAATGACAAAAAATATACTTTAGCAACCATAATTTTTGTCCGTTGTCTATTCTTCAATTTTTCATGAATAGATTAAATATTTTTTTAAATTAATATCGATTTTTTTCTATAATCATTTTTGTTGAATTAATCTCACTTATAGATATTTTAATGTTGCTGTAACTCTATAAACCCTATTCTGTAACATATGGACAGTTTAATGTTCGAATAAAATAGTCATCAAAGTGTTTATTATTATGTAATTAAATTTACGACGTTTAATTAATATTTGTTTACTAATCCATTAAATGTTAATTAATTATCAAATTCATTGTGTAATTAAACTAAATAATTACATAATATCAAATATTTTAGCAGCAATAATTTAATTTGGGTTTCTCGTTGTCAATTAAAAATCAAATATTCTCAAAATCGAATTTATTTTAATAATTTATTGGATTTATTAATTCAATTCACAATTTCAATCTTTTATTTACATATGTTTGGTGAAAATTGAATATTTCATTCACTATATACCCGTATTTGCACCAGAATTTAACTTTTATATATCAGTTGCTTGGTTCATATTTTTTATTATAACAAAGTTTCTATAAATTTATATGGCTAGGTTTGAGTCAGTCATACCAAATTATAGTTCGGTCGATTAGTTCCTATTTTCACAAAACCGTATTTGTAAATGTGCATAAAAGGTACCATAAATGAACATCGTATTATTATGTTCAATATTGCATAAACTGAAGATCATATCTTCACTTTAAGGAAATGTTTTAAATTTTCAGTTTTTGCTTGTGAAAATCAGGTCTTTCTGAACCAGTCTTAATTTGTCCATATAAAGTAATACAAGAGAGAGATTTGCACAAACAATTTTACGTCATTATTATGTAACTTCAATTGTTTGGATTATTTTGCTCGGCAAAAGCTTTGCTGTTTGTCCAGATTTCCTTCTTAATTTGTTGTTGTTTTGCTAAATCACTGTTAAGAGATCGTGTGGATGTTGGCATCAGGTTCAAAACAATTGAAATAGAAAAAAAATCGTCCTTTAGTGTCGAATTTTATTAAAGTTCGAGTTTCTAAAATTATATTTGGGTGTATGTTGATTGGTTCCATTTTGACGTGTTTCTTTTTTATCAGATCAAGATATGTTTTCAATATGTTTATAAAACCGAAACCGTATTTGTTATTGCATTGAAATGTTTTTATTTATCGACTAAGTATGATATGAATATTTTTATAATTTTGTATAGTAATTGTAATATTATTTCATTCTTTTAAAGTGTCCATACATACACATCTAGTTGAAGCATTGTAACTTGATATTATTTAGTTATAAAAACAATTTATATAACTCAGAATGTTTATTGGTTCTTGAAGTAGTGAAATATTGTAAACAATATCAACGTATGGAAGTTTGTTGAATTATTCCGCAGACTTATTTTTACAATTTAATCTCACTTTGGACAAGGGATAGCAAATGGGAAATTGAATTAAAATGTGAATATAAGTCGTATTGAATCGATTCCCTGTTTGACAGATCCTATTCAAACCATGTTCCTTAGTTTCCTTTTCTTCTATTTCTTCTGTTAATTCTTACTTTTCAATCTATATTCCTTAGTTTATTCTGCTATTTTCTCCTATGTCTTTGCTTTCCATTATGTCAATAGTTTCCACTATCTCTTGAAAATGTGTATAAATAACATTCAAATCTACTGTCTTATGCTCATTTTAAGATTACAATAGATATATTTTAACTTTTCAAATAATTTCCCTAAATTGTTCGTATATTTTTTTTAAATAAAACCCAAATTGGATTATCAAATGGAATAAATAACATCTTTCATAGAATTTGAATCTGTTGAATAGAGATAAAAATTAGTCTGTGTTTCAAATGAAGGTCTTCGAACAAAGTGCTTGCGGGGAAAGCAGGAAATTGCAATGAAGATTGCAACGAGAAACCGGCATCTCACTTCCTATCTTGTCTGATATGAACGCTTTATCGAAAATTCCTTTTGCTATCTTTTCTTCAATTCAATTATTTTTTCTTTTATTTAGTCGTTCATATTCATTTCTTTGCTTGTTTCCAAATTTATTTTGTATATAAAATTGTTAACAATTTACCGAACATGTTCTTTAAAGTGTTTGTCTTTCAATGAATTCAACTTTATTACTGTCTATGAAATATTTTACATAGTAATGATATGAAACCTTCAAACTATTTATTTATTATTATTACACGTTTAAACAAACTTATTTACGATTTTGTATATTATGGTTTAAAGAAGAAAAAAATTGTTTTTGTTTTCAAGTTGATACAATAAAGTTTGCAACGAAGATTTATTTGTCACTTAATACTCACATTTAAAGATGATTTTACTGTATAATTATAAAGTATTTATAATTTAAGATGTCCTTCACGTTTGAATTAACGTCAAATATACCACAAAAATAATCAAGAAAAATATTGTAACATACGAGTTTATTATAAATATATTTCATTCGTTTGATATAAAAACTTAAAATATTGTTGTTTAGTTTTAATGTAAACTTGTATTAGTTAAACGATAGTTTTTATGCTTTCGAAGTGATGTTGGTTACAACACATGTGCATAAAATGTACAAATGTTGAAAGATAAAAAGTCTTCGAAATTTATACGTGTTAAAACATTTAAAAATAATTTTAAATTTATACGTGTTGAAAATTTAAAAATATTTTTAAAATTATACAGGTGTTAAAAATAGTTTTAAATTTATACGCGTTGAAAATTTAAAAATATTTTTAAAATTATACATGTGTTAAAAATTTAAAAATAGTTTTAAATTTATACGTGTTGAAAATTTAAAAATAATTTTAAATTTATACGTGTTGAAAATTTAAAAATATTTTTAAAATTATACGTGTTGAAAATTTAAAAATAATTTTAAATTTAAAAATATTTGAAAATTTTAAAATATTTAAAAAATTTAAAATAGTTTCAAGTTTGATAATGAATGTTTAACCAATTAATATAAAGTTATGTTTTTAAATTAAGCGCTTCAATATTTTGTTTTATTTGATTTAATAGTTTAGATTAATTTTATTCCAACATAAATTATTGAAAATGTGTTTTGTGAAGAACGAACGAAGCGAAGCAATGAATTATATACAATGATATCTTTGTTGTTGTTGTTTTTGTTATTATTGTTCTTGTTATTGTTTGTTTGTTTGTTTTAAACGTTTTCTTCAATGTAGTTTGAATATAAAATTGTTTGATATGCAGGTAAATGTTTACTTTTTGTTATTGTCGAGCGAGTGAAACGAAGTTAAGACATAGGTGTTACTATTCCGTCGTCGTCGTCGTCCCGCGTCGTCGT
>JARUHE010067748.1:0-15541 GCA_031471125.1 Archaeomysis grebnitzkii
TGCTGTTGGCGACAGCGCTCTTTGCCATTGTAGCTAATGTGCTGTATAATATTCTATAATAAAAAAAAAAAAAAAAATGTGGAAGATCAAAAAAACTTATGGAGTGAAGTACAACTATAAGGTTTGGTTTAAAACCAAACTTCAGCACATTTTAATCTCTATTGCGAAATGGAGCCAGGCAATATAGTTAAGTAAGAACAAACTATAATATCAAATACAAGGAATAGACTTTGATAAACCCTCCAATTATATTATTTTAATGTGAACGTGAACATAATTAGACCTTACATTAAAATAATAATTGTACACATTTAAACAGCTATGAACAAACTAGTTTTGAGCAAACAGAATATTTAAATATTTTCAAATTAAAAAATTTATGGGCAAAATGCCCAAATAATGTTTTATCAGAGAAAAAAAAATTATTAACATGTAATAATGAACATTGGGGTAACTTTACAAACAAACAAAAAAACGCTCCCCAAATCTAACATTTCGTTAGCATAAAAAAAAACAGGTTTCTTACCATTGAGAATTGAATGCTTCTTGTGGAGGCATTCCATACCGCATGACAGCATTGAGGAAAGACTTCCTTTGACGTGCATTGAATCCCAAGACCTGCCATAAAATATAAAATTGGTTTATATTAAGAAAATAATTAATTTAACTCTTGATTTTCCTGGTGAAAAAATATGTTGAATTCTATTCAAACAAATTGAAATGAATATTTACCATCAGAAATTGTTTTCTGAGAGGAACTGTATAGACATTAAATGTTTATATTGTTAACTGTTTTCCAAAGCCTTTTGGTTTAACTGTAACTTCGTTCAAACCACTAAATTTTGGTGAAATTAATCTAGTCTAGGCCTTACAACAAAGGTTTCTCACTACTAAACCTTGTCAAGATTACTAGACATTAAGTGTTAGTCATTCGATGAAATATCAACACAAGTTCTTATACTTAGCTTAGTAGAAAACAAATTGATATTGAAGAGTTTATTGCCTCTATCATTAAGCGAAAGTAAGAGTTTTTCAGTATTTCAAAGGTTTTAATTTTTCATAAATGTGTGAGTAAAAAAATTCAAAGATCTAATATTTGTTGCCTATTTTATTTAGGAAAAGTTAAAAATAGCTGAATAGATCTCAAGAAAAGGTATAATTTACCCACTGAGGACGGCACATGTTTGCCATTTTTTATTGGAGACAATTTGTGGGTAAAAGTAGATAAAAATACAAATATTAAGCACAAAAACGCTGATTTATGACACCCTGTCTCAAGATCATTAGAAACATTGACAATTTTTTTAGGCAAAAAAAAACTTCTACCATTGGTTGTTTTCCAACCATCATATAAATACAACGCCAAGATGTTGTGCATACAAATCAAGGAAGAGAACTTTGTTCAAAGAGAAATGGAAATAAAACAGGACTAATATAACTAGTAATCCAAGAACCAAACGGTTCAAATGTCTCGCGATGATTCATTCAGTAACTTTAAGGTGTTACAAAGTGAGAAGACATTAATTAATCATAAAATTACCTTAGAGACTAATTATATACTTCATAAAACAAAATGTGGGAAAAATGTTAAAAAAAAATTTTAGTCCAAATCAGAAATGTCAATAAATAAAAAATGGTGTTACAAAGTGAGAAAACATCTTTTAATCATAAAATTACTTTAGAGACTTTATGTATACTTCATTACCAATCCATTGATGCATAAATAAAAAAAAAAAAGAGGGAAATTTTTTTAAAAAAAATTCCCAAAGTTAATTTGCTGAAAAATGTAGATAAAATGTGATAAAATCAAATAAAAAATACCTAGTAATATATTAACACCAATAACCAAGCCTATATGAGAAGAAATAATACTATAGATGAGATATAAACATTCAAGTCATTGTCTAACGCCGACGACGACATCGGAATTGCTACGCCTATGTAGAGCTTTGCTATGCATACTTGACAAAAATTGCAAAATAAAAAATTAAAAAACTTTAAAATTGACCTTCACCTAAATTGTGAATGCGAGACACTGACGAAGGACTGACCCACATATGTCGATTGTAACAGAGTATCCGTAGGGATGGATACCCTAAAAAATGTTTCTCAGAGAATAAGAAGACTTTAAATGTGTCAATTATTAACTGTTCTCCAAAGCCTTTCGGTTTAACTGTAACTTCGTTCAAACCTCTAAATTTTGGTTAAATTAATCTAGTCTAGGCCTTACAACAATGGTTTCTCACTTCTAAACCTCGTCAAGATTACTAGACATCAAAACAATGGAAAACATTTCACCATACGAACCTCAATGTTTCCACCAACTCTGGCCAGCAATGGTGGTAGAGGCCGATCTTTATCACTTCTGTCACCTCTTCTCTTAGATCTTCTGCTGCTATCTGAAAAGTAATAGAAATGTGTTACTTGAATATCAGATCATTCAATCATTAAATTCAAATTTGTTTTCAAATTATAACAATTTAACTTCCAGAACAACTTAGACTTACCAATTCGTAAATGTCTCAGCATATGCATCTATTAGTATATAGTTTCACAATTGGAAGATTCAATTTTGAATATTTTAAATAAAAATTCATCACTTAAAAGAAAAACTTTTTTCTTTTCTACCTATTGCTCACTATTGTTTTATTTACAAGGTCTAACTAAACAAAGCAAAAGCTAATGGAACTATTGTAGGAGTTTGCAGGGTCGACTTTCTAACTAAGAAATTATAAATTTTCAAATAAAATAAATGGAAATGACCGTGTCAATTCAGGTTCTTGAAAATATGAGGTCAATGTGGAAATATTTGAAACAAATCGGAGAACACAGCCCAGGTTTCTGCGAGCAGCCAGTGCAGTACAGTCTGCACTGCTTTCTCCTTTTGGCCTTCATACAGTATTGGCAATTCTTTGTCGGGTATTTTGTTCGCTCTGTCGAGGGTATGAAATCGAGGGCATGTTTACCATTCAAATAAGCCGATATGTACAGGTCTAACATATCTATATTTGGTTGAGCACTTTCTTCGGGTTTGGCCATTTGGCCAAACGGCCAATTAAACGGCATTAAGGCTGCAGTACTTCTAGCTGCTTGAAGCAAGTAAGCATTTGCTAGAAGTGTTTGTATAGTGGAAAGATTTGCCAGTTGTTGTGAAGTGAAGTTACCCATCACATTCTCGGGAGGTGTAGATTTTGCTTCGGCAATACCGTGTTCGTTGGACGTACCACTGGTAGAAGGCTCTTCATATTTCAATGAAGCTGGCACTGATTTTCTCTCTCTTTTTTTCAAGCCAGTTGCACCTTCAGGGATTTCCAAACCATCGCTTCTTGAAGCATCAGCAAGGCTGAAAAGTGGGCTTGATTTTCGTGATGGTTTTGATCTACTCTTTGGTCGATTCATTATTGTGGGGGTGATCGGAGGAATTGGATAGGCACTTACAACTTGAGAGTTCACACAGTCATTGTAGGTTGGTGGAGTATATCCAAGTTCATGGGTTATTTTTTTAACTTTTGCTAATGAGGGGTTTTTTAGTCTTGTTTTTATAATCACCTTTTCGAGAGTGTTGGCCAGCTCTAGTGCTCCAGTGTTATAATATTTCAAACCTTCTTTAGACAGCTTTTGTAAATAAGTGGCAAGGGCAATGCTATCATTTCTGTCTACTATTTTATGAACATTATTGTAGAGGACTTTAGAATTTAAAGCCATTCTTGTAATGAGATGTAAGCCCAACTTTCTGAACCACATTCTTGTTTTCTTGGCAATGTCATTATCCAACAGAACTTTGTCAGTTCGGTCGATTTTAGTTTTAGATTGCTTTAGTTTTTCTCGTAACTTCATTTTTTTGTATTTCATTAGCTTGTTATTTTCAACATTGCTATCACTAACCAATGTTTTCTGAAATTTAGGGTCACTAACAAGCAAAAATATTTTCTTTTGGTTAACTTGTTCCTGAACAATAAAACTTTCATTTTCTCTACAAAGTATAGAATCATCATTTTCCAATTCAGATACATTCTCAATATTTGCCGAGATAGACTCGGCTTTTGAAGATGTCAAACAACCAAAGCAAAAGGTATTTCTTGTATATAAATATTTAGATAGTGCGGGCGACATGAACCAGCTGTCTGCGATGACTTGTTTCCCACATTCAAGCAATCCTCCATCTTGCATCAATTTGATAACGATACGCTCATTTACCGACAGCCTTTCGTTGTCCTCTCCAGGTAAGGAGTATATGTCAAGACCAGCATAGATGGACCAATTGTAGCTGTAGCCACTCAATGTTTTGGCTTCCGGACAAGCAACAAACAATTTTATGCCAGAGTTACTGCGTTTTGTGGGTATGTAGGATTTGAAGCACAGTTTTCCCTTGAATCTCACAATAGATTCATCTATAATCACCTTCGGGCCTGGGTCAACTATTTTTGTACAGGTGTTCCTTAGTTTGGCAGAAAATTGAGAGAACTTTATCAAAGGAGAGGTGATGCCATGATCTTCGTAACTGGCAAACCGGATAAACTTGTTGATCTGGAGATAACGGTTCTTTGACATGACGCAGGCCGTGAAGACTGGCGGGCCAGTCAAAAACATGTTCAGTGACCAGAAATCTGCCAATCGAGGTCTTGGGTTCACAGTCATAATCATGGTCATGAAGAGGAAGGTCCACATCTCGTCTCTGGTCACGTTGGTCCACCGTCGGCCAAGGACATAATCGTTCTGCTGCCAACACTTTCGTTTGATCATGGCAACAGCATCGGCATCACCATTGGTTGCAATCTTGTCTTTGATGAAGGCAGAGGCACGCTCGTTTGTCCATTTACAAATGTCGTCAATGATATCATCGGTTATGAAAACCTTAAAAGCACTCAACCGGTCAGGGACGGTTTCCTTGTTCAGCTCCGAACAGAAACTGGCGTCGCCGTTATTGCTCTTCTGCCATTGCTTGATACTATCTAATTCCAGGTCAGGTGCTGGCAACAGTTCCCAACCGGTTTGACTAGTTCCACTTTGTGACAATCGTCTTCTCTTCTTCTCGTGAGGACATGTGGATGTGCTACTACGATCTGTAGGCACATTAAGTCCAGTCACTAATGATAACTTCATAATAGTTTATTTAATTTTTAATTATTCATAATTAATACATGATAAACTTGCTGCATTATATTTGCCATCACAAACAATAGTTCCATCAAACACTTTGCTTTGTCATCCAACGAAATTATTAAAAAAACACTTTTGATTGTCGTTTATATTTACATCAATTTGTTACTTCATTAAAATAGTATTTCGAGCACAACCCAAGTTAGTCCTTACAAAAATGATGCTGGTCATTAAAATCTTTCGAGAATAACCCAAGATAGTCCAAACAAAAATGGTGCTGGTCAATAAAACCAATAATAATAGCGATCTATTAGTGTGATCATAAATTTAAGCCGTGGTTCAAAAGACAACAGAGTATTCATTTGTTGAAAGCGTCCATACCCAACTATCAGCCCCAAGTGTAATTTTTTGATAAAAGTCAACATTTATCATGCTACTATTTTTGAAAGAAATAATCAAAACTTTAGAATAAAAGAAACGCATGCAATTACAATCGGTGGATAAACATAAATGGTCGTAACCAATATTCTTACCTTCATTCTTCTCATCAAATTCATCGTCATTGTCATTGTCAGACGGAACAGAGAAGTCGCTGTTGTAATCCGAGCCTTGATCCTGCCAGTTGATATCTTCTCTTCCATCATTGGCATCATTGTAGTTCACCTGGAGAGATAAGTCCCTATAGTTCACCTGAAGAAAAGACAATTATCAGATATAAGGCCAAATTAAATGTGGTGGTTCCGGATTGCAACGCACAAAATATTTTAGCAGACTAGATCATTTGAAAAACTTTTTGAACAGTCAATTTTTTCAGGAGTTTTTTGAACAAATTAAAATTAATACATGTATTGGTTTAAAATTCGAATTTCTTTGTACATACAATTCAACTAATATTTAACTTTTCAAGCAAGATAACGAAGCATTTATATGAAATAGTGTTCAACTCCAGACTGTTACCAGTGAACCACTACATTTGTTTCATTAGCCTTATATTTGCAGTCATCCATACTTCCTACATAAACTATAACGTTATTTATGCTCAAATCTTGCAAATATTTCCATCATTCAACTTTATTTGTAGGATTTGTGACATTCAATAATAAGATCAAAAAAACAAATGAAGGTAAAGAGAAAAAAGATTTAAATATAATTACTTGTAATGAACACAAGCAATTGGAAGAATTTTTAGGCCCATTAACACCCAACCACCAACAAGAACAAACATTGCTAAATCTCACCTGTTTCCTTATTCGCTTTCCTTTACCTAAAGTACGAGCTAGGTCTTCTTGCTGCTGCTCGTAATGGTGTCGCAGCAGACGCTCCCAGTATTGAGGATCGGTCGTTTCTGCTTCTTGCTTCAAAACCTCAACATCTTCGGGCTCCTCCTGAAAAAAGATTCCTTAGCTAAACTATTCAAGAATGGATCAGTTATGTAGGTATTGGCAAATCATATTTTATTAAATTAGAAGTTAACTAAGTAGTCATTGTTCTAGAACAAGCTTAGAAAGCACAAAAACATACCTATTTTGTATAAACAAAATATTAGTTAAAGTTGTTTATAACCTTTACATTAACATTAGGCAAATATTCTCCAAATTTAAAAGCAAAAAAAAAGTACTGTAAAATCAAGAAATATTCATTAAAAATTAAAGCCTCAATAGGTCATAGTGGTGACCGGTCTTCCCTAAATATAAAATGATAACGGTACCTTCTATTGGTAACCAAAAGGCAATAAGAAATCAAATGTATGGGCTACAAAACATCTGGACTGACCTCTTCATTATCTTTGGTGGCATACGAGGCAACCTTGAATGAACTCAGGTACTCGTTGGCCCAGTTCTCCTTCTGCTCAATGCCTTCCTTTGACCTGTCTAGCAAGTTCTCGATGGCTTTGTCGTCGTAATGAATGTTTTCATCGTCCTTTCCTTCATCCTTGAAGAGCTCCTCTGTGCCGAAGCGCAGGATATCGTCCAGCTCCTGTTTGGAGAAATTGGCACTCTTCGCACCACCCATGCCAGGCCGCACAACCAAATGGGTCAACATCATTTTCCGCTTGGCGACCTGCGTCACCCTCTCTTCTACCGAATTACGTGTCACAAATCTGTAGATCATCACTTTGTTGGCCTGCCCGATACGATGAGCACGTGAGAAAGCCTGAATATCATTGTGGGGATTCCAATCAGAATCGTAAATAACAACAGTGTCAGCCGTGGCCAGGTTAATTCCTAGACCACCGGCACGAGTGGAGAGCAAAAAGATGAATTGTTGTGCACCGGGTGCATTGAATCTGTCAATGGCCTCTTGCCTCAAAGTACCAGTGATGCCACCGTCAATTCTCTCATACTTATAGCCGGAGCCTTCACAGAAGTCCTCCAGAATGTCCAACATTTTTGTCATCTGCGAAAAGATAAGGACCCTGTGGCCGGCTGCCTTCAACATTGAGAGCATCTTCTCCATGAGAAGGAGCTTTCCACAAGCTTTGACGAGGTTCTTGAGTTCATACATGCCGTTCGGATGCTTTTGGGCCTCTTCACTGGCTGCAGGAAACAAGAATGGGTGATTACAGCATTTCTTCAGGTCCATCACAATGTTTAGGAGGGACACCTGTTGACCTCCACCTCTGCAGTTCAGGGCATCGAAGTTTCTTGTGAGAATGTATTTGTAATATTTTTTCTGTTGAGGAGACAACTCAACTCGGATGATGAACTCTGATTTAGTGGGCATGTTCTTCAGCACGTCGGCCTTCAGTCTTCGCAGCATGTGTGGTCCTAACAGGTCATGAAGCTTTTTGATCTGGTCTTCTTTAGCAATGTCTTCAAACTCGTTTTGGAAGTTCAACAATTCGCTGAACTTCTCGGGACACAAGAAATTCAACAAATGGAACAGTTCTTCTAGGTTGTTTTGTAAAGGTGTTCCAGTGAGAAGTAACTTGTAAACAATGTTGTAGGAATTCAAAACTTTGAAAAACTGGAAAAAGAAAGGAAATATAAATTTAAAAAAGTAGTTTTACAACTTATCATCATTTTGGCATTATAATCTATATTGATTAACAACAATCTTAGACAGTTGATACACCAGATAATCATTCCATTCAACAGTGTATTTTTAACCTCCCTCTAGTCAGATTGGATCTCTTAGCCGAACATTTAGGTTTGAATCTGCTATAAAGCACAAACGCCATGGTTGGATTAAAAAACACAGATTTTTGGGTTTTTAAATTATGCTCCTGAATACCACATTAAAAGTAATGAAATTACATTTATATTTTAATTATACATATGTAGTTGAAGAAATTATGTATTTTATCAGGAAGTATGATTTTTAATTTATTAAGAATTATAGATACAGAAATTTATTTAGAATTGTGTATAAACAAATATAGATTTAAATTACAATGGTTTTACTTGTCCGAATGACATTAAACGGAAAATGTACGAAGCTTGCATTACTATCACAAATATCATGAGGTTGTCTACCATGATTAATATAAGTAGTTGCAGGGTGGTAAAAATATTTTTTCAATTTTAAAGAGGATGTTCGTTTATAAGTTCACCTTGTAGAAAAAGCCCACATGGTGTTAATTTTTGGGTTTAAGAGGACAAAAACCCTGGTTTCTGGCACCATGGGTGCTAGAAAAAAGTTGAACAATGAACAAAAACACAATATCAACAGTATTCACTTCAAATCCAAAGAATGCCTTTGTTTTCAATTCATTTCAATGTATACAATTAATACCATTTTCATAAATGGTCTATGACAAATTTAACAATATCAATAAAAAATTACCTTAGACTGATTATTTTTCAACCTATGAGCCTCATCTACTACTAAACAAGCCCACTCTAAAGATCCAAGACAGGCTTGATCCATTGAGATCATTTCGTATGAAGTTAGGAGGACATTGAATTTCACATTTGTTGTCCTGATTCTAGATGCTTTTGCTCCACCACGAACGGCACCTTCTTCAAACGTCAACTCATGTTCTCGAATCATTATTCTTGAATCCCTGTCACCAACGTATGTAACAACGTAAAAGTCGGGAGCCCAAAGTTCAAACTCTCTTTCCCAATTGATTATGGTAGACAGTGGTACAGCTACCAGAAAAGGTCCTCTAGAATGACCCTCCTTGTAAAGGGAATATAAAAAGACGATGGTCTGAATGGTTTTGCCGAGACCCATCTCGTCTGCTAAGATGGTGTCCGTATTGTTATACCAAGAATATCTGCAAAAAAAGGTTTATTATTATTTACTACTCACATGCAAGTTTATAGATCATTCATATAATTTGTATAGATCATTTATATAATTTGTAGATCATTTATATAATTTGTATAGATCGTTTATATAATTTGTATAGATCGTTTATATAATTTGTATAGATCATTTATACATTTTGTATACATCATTTATATAGTTTGTATAGATCATTCTAATATTTACAAAATTTTCAAACTACTCTAGGGTCAGGAGTGCAGTCAAAAGCTCACCTCAACCAGTTGCAACCCTCAAGCTGATAATCGTGGAGCTGTAGATTATTTTTCTCAACATATTCAGGTTGTTTCTCCCATTTACGATTGAGGTTGCTGGTAGGACGTTCGGGAGGCGGAGTAAACCTCTTCGGAGACGATTCACGAACTTCTTCGCCCAATTCTTTGGTTCTGCTCTTTCCCTTTTTCTTCTTGTACTTGCCGCTCTTCACACCATCCGCATTGCATGCTGCTCTTAGTTCCAGATAATATTCTACATAGGTCTTGTAGTCATCTATGTCCTCATCCTCGTCTTCCCATGTGGCTTGGTCGTACTGAAGTTCCCGCCACTTCACCAAATACTGGGTGGTGCCATCACGGAGCTGGCGGTGGTTAATGATGCGGTGAATCTTCAGCCAGTGTGACTTTATGCCATATTTGTAGAATCGCTCTTCCAGAGAGTCAGGATCGACCGGCTGGGCCTTGCGCCTACGGCTGCCTGATCCAGCCACGTCGTCTTCATCGTCCACTCCGGGGTAAGGAGGTTCGTCTGGGTCATACCTCTTGAAGAATGACCTCAACATCTGTGGATGGTTTACGTCCATTTGCAGTTCGCTGATCCAAGAGCAATGCCAGAAGGACATGTCTACCCATTTTACAAGAAACTCACGCAATTGTCTTAGGTTGTATTTATCTGCTTTATCACCAACTTTTTCTTTCCAATTTTCAGGTGGTTTTGGTGCATCAACAAACCTGAAAAGTAGGTCTCCATTAGTCAATGTAAAATAGCACAAGTTTTAAAGGACTTTAATTGTATGACTAATTTTCCAAGTAGTTAAAGACCATGAAAACACAAACCGTTTGCTTACCTCCAGAATAGAATCTTTTGAACCCTTCCAGGCAAAGGATCAATAGAACACCTTTGGCATGTCCAATCTCCTTCGGGTGCTTCAAACATAGGTGGTTGCAGGCAGTGCATATGATAGGCATTCGGACAACTGTCACATATAAGCAAATCTCCGACATCCTGCAAAACAAAATAAACCATCAAAATAATTTATGTAGAAGGAAACGAAGGTTAAAATAATTGGTAATGAAGCAAAATATTTTGCTATTTTTTTAAAATGTTTAATACAATAAAAAAGAAAACAAACTAAGAAGTTTATGCAATAAAGGTTTTTTGAAAAACAACAGGACCAGTTGCAAATATTACAAAACTTAATTAAAAAAAATTTCCATGATCGTCACCTTGCAGGTTTTGCAGAACTCATTGTGCTTCTCTGGTTCCTCCTCCTTGCCAACATCCTCTTCACAGGATGGACACGACCACTTGCCCTCTGGGGCAGTCTCCAGCTCAGGTTCTAGACACACCAGGTGGAAGGCCCTGGGACAAGTGTCGCACAGGATGATCTCGCCACCTTGTTGACACACCTCACAATAATCCTGCAATTTTCAGATTCAGTTATTACGCATGTGTCGAGTAGACTTGTCATAAATTTATCATTTATTCTGCCTTCTCTCAAAACCTTGAATTTTGCGAAATCTTCAAATATAAAACTTTCTTTTCAGTTGTTTTAATTAAAAGTTATAGACGTTTCATAACAAAACCTGATTTATAAGTCAAGGAGTATGAAAAGGTTTTGATTTTAGAGGGCAGAAAAATAGTTGATTTATGAGATACTGATTGCTTATATACTATTAGAGTAAGAAATATTCAATGGTTTGTTCATCAATGTATAACACTTAAAACTATTGGAAAGAATTATATTCACAAAAAATAAAGCATTTATGATTTCTAGGTCATGTCTGTAAACGATTTAGATTTGCATTATCACTTCAAAGCTGAAAACTTTATGACAGAAGTTGAAAAGTATTTTAACAAATTCAATACTATTTCAACACAGCCAAAATTTTATGCATTTTAAGGTTATATTAATAAACAAATGGGCATCATTATTTGTGTTGCCTATTAAACAAGCTTTTGAAAACTAAACTGAAAGTGTTTGTTAAAATCAAAAACTATATTTAGAACAGCTCCCAATTTGAGAAAAGATGCATGGTTCATAATAAATATTAACATTGCAATGTTAGAAAATAATGTATATTCAGCAGCATGTTAAGGCCTGCATACTTATCCAAAACCAAACACTTTCAGTATAGTAAAAACCAGTTAGTTGGCAGTGAATATTAATACCCCATATAAATGAATAACCAGAAAAAAATCAATAAAAATCTTGAAACATTTTCAGGCCTGAAAGCAAAAAAAATTTAAATACAAACACCTTTGAGCAAAAATATACTTGATTCTCTGTAATGTGATTATGCAATTGAATAATGAATTTAAGCTTTTATTTGTTTGTGTGCAACTTAAATTTACATTAAAAATAGTTCTCCGATTACTCACCTTATTTGGTACCTTTAAGGCAGCAAATGAAAGGGAAAACAATTAAATTAGACAATTGAAATAGTGTAAAACTTATAAAGTAATTTTTTATATACATATCATCAACTTTTATTTCATTTTTCATTTGTCTAGTTGATTACAACACTACACTACACTACTACCATTTCAAATTCTCACTTTGTGGATGATGTAATCAAATTGTTGAAGAAAACTTTTATATTACCAAAAGCAAACTAGAAAATTGAAGTAAATACAAACAAACTTAAAAATAAATTAGTTTGTTAGAATCATGACCAACTTATAAATAAATTCTTCTTGTAGTGATAAATTAATTAATTGCAATACACACAATGTTGTGACCATTCAAATTTAAAGAAAAGATCAAATTTTCAAACATTTTGTACCAAACAACAAGTACAAATTTTAGAGGAATTCATGAAAACTGTTCTTTGAAATGAAACAAAAACTTCCACTTTCAACTTTATAGGATCACCAAATAATCAATTTATGATTTTTCACTTCATCAAATACCGGAATTGAATGACCCAAGACAACTTTACCATGTGGGTTCTCCACATAAAAACTACGCACCTGGTGATCAGTTTCATAACCATCCTCATCTCTAGCTCGCTTTTTCTTCTTCCGTCCTCCACCTTTCTTTGAACCTCTTTTCTTTTTGCTACCGCCAGACTGATCTTGTTCGTCTTCTATTTTATTCATGTCTTCAGCCTCGGCCAACATTTGCTCAAACTCAGCATCACTGTCTTGACTCGAGTCGTCATCCTAGGTGGTCACACAGTAGATTTGATTATTTAGAAAAGAATAATAATTTTTTCTATTAAATGATAATATATCCTAGCTAGCTACAAACCTTCCCGTTTGTACTACACACTCAAGAACTAAAATTTTTTTTAACATTATAATAACGTTGACCAAAATATGCTATAAACAAAATCTTAAATACAAAGGGGTAGTTTATATGGAAGTGTTGACACTATAACCAAGTTGTTCAGCACACAAAGCTACTTAGCCTACAAGGAGAGGGTGAGAAAATTTAAAAGTAGTATGAAATTACCGAGCTGTCCTTCCTGCGCTTGCCCAGCTTGATCTTAAGTGTTGGAACCTTGCCCTTCTTGCTTTTGTCGGCTGCAGTCATGCGCTTTCGTCCCCGCTTCTTCTTGCCGAGGTCATCATCATCAAAGTCATCTTCTTCTTCCTCTTCTTGGTCACGCTTCTTTGAGGGACGACCACGCCGCTTCACCTGCAATGGGGGAGGTTGGGAGTAAGCACTTTAGATATATTCAATCAGGAAAATTTGTCAGTGATTATATGAACACAAAACTAGGTTTTTTCCCAGTTTTTGAATAATTACTTACAGGTAGAGTTTCCTGCTGTTCCTCCTCCTCCTCCTCAACTGGTTCTTCTTCTTCTTCTGGTTCCTGTTCCTGTTCTGGTTCTGGTTCCTGTTCCTCTTCCTCTTCTTCTTCCTCCTGGTCACCATTTTGTTCTTTTGCAGTAAATTCTCTCCATTTTGCTGCTACAAGCATCATCAATTTCGAGACTGGAACCTGCAATAGGAAAATATTAATGGATAATAAATATTTTATTTCATGCATAATGTAATTCAGAGTTATAAATATTAACACTGGTTTCATGAGTTTTGTTTCAACCACAACAAATTAGCATAAAGAAATTAAGTAAAACTCCAATCCTAGAAGCTTAATGCTAAACATAATTCAATTAAAACATGACATGCCAATGAATAATCCTAAAAATCCCGACAAAATCCGAATATTGGAAAAGTAACTAAAGACTTTGGTTTGTTTAAAAGACAACAAAAAAACATCTCGCATACCCTAGGATTCTCCTTGGCCAGGAGTGGCCGCACATGTTGCTGGAACAACTTGTATGTGGTGAAATTTTGGTAGTCCGCCTCTGTATACTCGATCTCAACATCGTTCAAGCTGAAGCTCTCGCACACCTCTGCCACAGTGGGCATCTGGTCACCAGGTGTGGCATCATTAGAAGATGTATTTGCGGAGGACCGTCCCCGGCCCTTTCCTCGTCCCCGCGACTTCGGTGTCTCCTCTGTGAAGTCGGAGTCGGCAACGGCAGGTTCATCCTCTGCCTCATTCTCGCTGCCACTCTCGTCTCGCTTCCTCCTCTTCTTGCGGTCTTTCCTGGACGACTTTGTCTTCTTGTTCTTCTTCCTTTTACGCTTTCCTCCTGCCCACTCATCATCAGGCTCATCCTCACCTGACTCACCCTGCTCCTGCTCCTCCCCCTCTTCAACTTCCTCCTCATCTGAAACAGAAAACATTCCCAATCAACCATTTATTAAAATACTAAATATAACTTGAAGCAAACCTTATCAATTACATTATTAGGAAAATAACCCATGGAATTAATAAAATTTTTAATTAGCCACAAGTACATCAGTGTTGAACGAACATTAACACTCTCTGTGTAAAACAATTTTTCCAAGAACGGCAAGATAATGATTGTTTAAATCAAATTATTTTTGACATTACTAATTAGAAAAACATAATGAACAACTTTCGTTCAATAAGCATTGATGTTGAATTCAGAGCCTCATAAATGATCCATTTTTCCTGTGCTCTCAAACCACAAATTTCAAATTTTAAATGAAAGATTAAATGAGCATTAAATACTAACATGGAAGATTAAATTGTGCATTCAATACTAACTTTCCGAAACACGGGAAAAACTACCCAGTGTGTAATAACAGATGAAACACCTTAAAGGACTTGATACAGTCATTATGGGTATTTAAAAGAATATAAAAACATAACCTATACATGTAATGAAAAAAAGTTGCATTCAACATTTTACAAATGAACTAGCCATAGATGACCTGCAATCTAGCGTGGCTAGAATTAAATAAATATTTATTTTATGACAAAAATTATTCTTAGTAATGTTGGTTAGATGATCATTATAAACAACTTGTTCAATAAAAAAATTTTGTAACTCTTAAAACATAAAACTTTAAACTTTTGCTCAAAATTTTTTAGAGTTAGAAATTGAATTTTTTTTTATTATAACACCATAAATGTTAATTTCAGAATTTTTTTTTATAACAATACTAGCTGGAAAGTTAAGACAAACCACTTTTGTTTATGGAAGTTCTCTGTAGCTCTTAAAATAAAGTTGTTTAACAATAAGTGATTTTCAGGTGCAAAAGACCACGACAGAAAAATAAAACCTATATAGAACATTTTCCTAATGGAATGCGCGATAAAAACTGGGCTCAAGATTCCTTAATAGCCATGGCTTAATTAGAACAAAGGAAAGAACTCATCAGAACATTTTGACACCATCTATCAATTACTAGAAGCCAAAAATGTCTTCCAGAAGATAATTAACTAAAAATTGTCAACTTTTGCAATAATAGAAACGACCTCGAGTTACGAAAAATTAGACGCGACCCCGAGTCATTAAAGAAATAAAGACGTGACCCCGAGTCATTAAAAAAATAAAGACGTGACCCCGAGTCATTAAAAAAATAAAGACGTGACCCCGAGTCATTAAAAAAATAAAGACGTGACCC
>JARUHE010067859.1:0-15540 GCA_031471125.1 Archaeomysis grebnitzkii
GATTCTCACGTATTTAAAACTGTTCAATAAAATGGAGTTATTTTAATAAATTCAAGTTTTACAGAAAACTATTTGAGCTAGATCATTCATAATCTATTTTTAAATAATAATTGCTATAAAACCACAGAAAAAACAAACAAATGAATTTGTTCAAAAAACATATTGGTGAAAGTTGAATACAGCCACTAGTTTTTTTTGCACACTGTACGAAAACTGCAGAGTGAAATTCATTTGAATGTCCTAGAAAAATTACTCTATAATACAGGCACTTTTAATTGATACCCATGTTTATATTTTTATTAATATAACTCGAGTAATAGCCAAAAAAAATAGTTTGTCAACGAATTATGCACATCTAACTGACAGGCGTACCAACCGTCAAAGGACGTCACATTTTCAAACAAAACCAGTATTTAAGCAAAGTTTAGCATTATCGTGACCCATCAAAAAAACCTAACTTGAGTTTGCTCCTCAAATGGTTTTCGATGGCCAAAAACACCCATTAGTCTAGGCTACATTTATATTTTGCAGTGTGGGAAAACCAGTACAGTTGTACGCCTGTATATTGTAAACATCAATCAAAAAGACCAGTGATAAATACGCTTCCATTGCAGGCTTAAACTACTTTTGTATTGTTTTGTTTTAATAAGTATCAGCAAGGATGATCATATCTACCACATATTTCACTACTTTGCAACATTTGCCAAGTAGTTTTGAAAATAAAATGCCTATATAAAGTTACCGGCTCTGTTCAACTTTCTCCAATATGTTTTTCATTAAAACAAAAATATCCTTATTATATTGAAAAATAGTCAGTCCCTATTAGTTAGAATACCTATACAAAAAATGCTAAGCAAATATTGTTGTATAACTTGAAATCAACTAGCAATACGCTTAGTAAAATAGTTTAACCAAAATTTTCAAACTTGATAAAAATGTGTTTTTTCATTAAAATCAAAATCATTCAATTAAATTGAAAGAATTAGTGCATTTTATGGGTTGAACAAAGTTTGTTTTTTCATTAATATCAAAACATTTAATTAAGTTGAAGAATAATTAATGTATACAAGCTAGAATACCCATACATGCAATTGGTGTCAAGCAAACTTTGTTGTAGAGCTTCAAATGAACTTTGTAAAAAAATTTAACCAAGAATATTTTCAGATTTTAAAAGTGTTTCTTCATAAAAATAAAAAATTAAATTAAATGGAAAAAAAAGAGTGCATATTGGTATAAATGTCCATACAGACAAATGTTATTAAGCAAACTTTGTTGTAGAATTTCAAATAAACTTAAAAATTAGTTGAAAAAAAATGTCTTCATAAAAAATTAAAAAATTCAATTAAATTGAAAAAAGATAGTCCATATTGGTAGAAATGTCTATACAAATACAAACAAATGATGTTAAATAAACTTTGTTGTACAACTTCAAATAAACTCAAAAACTAGCTTGGTAAAAAGGTTTAACCAAGAAGATTTTCAAGTTGAAAAGAAATACTCCGTTTTTTCATTAAAATACAAAAAATTAAATTGAAAAATAATTAGTGCATACTGGTCAGAATGCCCATACAAGCAATTGTTGTTAAGCAAACTTTGTTATAAAGCTTCAAATAAAAGTAGAAATATTAAATATTAAAGGGTGTACACACCATACGCAGCCTACAGAACACGAAAGAGCGATCACAATACATCATTTGTTATTAAAAAGATTCGAAATTTAATTTGAAGAAACTTTAAATCCGGATTCGATTGTCAAGACTAAAAAATAACTTCATAATTATGAAAAAAAATTAAACCTTTAGAATAAATTTAATAAATCAGTTAAGTAGTAGACAAATTAATAGACATTTCTCAATTATATGCATATATTAATTTATATTCTACAATCAAAGCTCAAAAATAACAGTCCACGAACCGAACGGTTCAAATGACTCGCGACCATTCATTCATTCAGTAAATTAAAATAAATTTGATCTCCACAAATGGTGTTACAAATCGAGAAATCATTTATTTAAAAAAACTTAAGAGACTATTCATGTGTACTTCATTTCCAATCCATTGATTCATAAACTAAAAAAACATGAAATAAATATCAATCAAAAATAGTGTTAAAAGGTGAGAAAACATTAAATCAAAAAATCACCTTGGAGACTATTTAATTTCCAATCCATTGATGCATAAATCAAACTAAAACAGTAAAAACAAGTTTTGTTAAAACAATTTATAAGTCAATTTGATGAAAAATGTAGATAAAAAGTGATAAAATCAAATAACCCAAGCATATATAAAATCAAACTTAGATGATATATAAGCATTAAAGTCATTGGCTAACGCCGCCGATGACATTGGAATTACTACGCCTATTTAGAGCTTTGTTATGCACGCTCGACAAAAATAAAATCAAAGTCCAGAATGTAAAGAATACCTTCACATTTCACGATATGAAGGATTTATGAAAGAGTGAACGTTTTGACCGACTTATTAATTTTATAAATATTTGAAGCTCATAAAAAAATTAAAATGCTCACCTATGAAAACAGGTCCCTCGCTCCATAAAAAATTGGTTCAATAAATTGCATTTTGAAAATATTTTAGAATGTAAAATTTACCAATGTTTATTCGTAATTTCTGTACAATTGTTTCTGTATAATCCAACTAATAACCAAAATATTTATAGAAACCGCTGACAAATTCAGTAGTTTCAATATTAAGCGGGCATGAAGATTTTAAATAGAGCAGAAGTTGAAGCAAAATTAGAGTACCCTGCAAGTAAAACTTGGGTTTTGGAATAAGGAGAATCACCGATAACAAGAACTGTAAAGTAAAATGCACAGGTTCCTAAACAGAAATACATTAAAAAGAATACAATATTAAAGTAACCATATAAGACGGTCTTGCGCTACGCAGGTAAATAAATGCCCGATTAGAACCTCTATAAATACAGTTAACCAGCAAGACTACTTTGATGGCAGTATTAATTATGAAGTCATAATCGGTAGTGTTATGCAAAACGATTGCCGTCCTTTTATTGAATGTAGAACTTTGACAACTCAAAATATTTTTGCTGATCAGACGGGAAGCGGCGTTTCAACGTGGCCAAGGCCGTTGACGTTAGCGCTAGAGAGAAAATTTAAACAATCAAAGCATTTGTCCAACGTCTCCGCAAACCACGATGGTGACGGATAAACTATTTGATGTATCGCTTCGCTACGCACGCGCCACAAAAAATCGAGGCCAATAGAGGAAGATGAAAAGCTTACCATTGACGAGTAGACAGAATTATCGAGGTTAAAATAAAACCTATCCGGATTAGTAAAAATATTTTGATCATATTTAAACAAATGGTTTAGTAAAATTAATTTAAAACACGCTAATCTTGACCATCGTATTGCTTAATGTGTCACTAGGGTTTTAGACCTTTTTAAAGCTTAGAATTTAATGGACAATTAGAAAGGAGAAATAAAATTAGATCTAGATTCACTATGTTTATATTAAAAATTAAATGGCTTTAAAATTGAAGGTTAAAAATTTGTCCAAAACAGTTTCAATCAAAATTGAACAATCATTAGCTTTTATATCTCGGCACAAAGACACTTTCATTACATCAAAGTAGCAAAAGTTGGAAATCGGTTTATTATCAACACTAAATGACCAAAGGAACTAAACACGACTGAAAGCTCAATCGGGTTGAAGCCTCCAAAAGTTGTTTACAGATTGAATGTTTACATTTTCCCTAAATTCTATATTTACATATTTGTATTTCATCAATTTTCATAAACTGTCATTTATAAACTTTGTTCATACGTTAATTTAGTCATTCTTAAACTTATAGAAAATAAAAACATTGTTTAAACAATAAAATATTTAAATAAGCCGACATTACTTAGCCATTGAAGCAATTAAATTTAAAATGGATAACAACAACTGTACATACAGTTTGTACAGTTAATTACTTCGAATGCATGAACAACAAAAATAAAATCGATAGCTTAACAAAATAAAAATAAAATAAAACTTTATAACAAGATTAAAACCTTTAACAAAATAAAAACATAATAAAACTTAATCTTGTCTATACACTTTCGTTATTTTTACAAGATTGAAATGTTTCACATTTGAGGAAAGCCAAACACCTTTTAAGGCAAGTAAATTTTAGTCCATAAAATGATTTTATCTTTACCGAATGAATATACGGAGCCATCAAATAGTCGAACAAGTGACACGCGTTCACAATTCCAATGAACAAGACAATCCAAAAAGAGAGAAGGACATATTGGTAGAAATAATCATCATTGTTCAAGTATTGTTGCTCGGTTGCAGATTTGGTGAAGTTGTCCGCCAGAGCTATCAAGCTGGATGTGAAGTTGAAAAGCTCTTCTTCATTCAGGTTTTCAAGAGACGTATTATACGTTGAATTTAACAGCGTCAAGTTGCTTTGGTAGAAGGAAAATAAACTCCGACTTGCGTGCTTGTTCCAGGAAAGCATGAAGGTAATTATGTCATTGGCTGCGCTGAAGAAGCACCCCAGGAAAACAGTGTTGAGTAAAAAGCTCTGAAATTATTAAAGAGATCGTAACTAAAGTTAAATTTGCATAGCAATGAAATACAAATGAGCAAAGGTGTTCCCGGAACTGCAGCTTTGGGGGTTTAGTAGCCTTGCGTGGTTAAGAGATTGTATTTTTGGCACGTTTATGTAAAGCTGTTAAGGGTGGAGACCTTTCAATCTCATTCTAATTAAACATTACTTTAAAATAAAGTTGATCAAGTTTTTTGGCAACCATGAAAAACAGTCCAAACACTCCTAACTGCTAATTCAAAGTTAATATTTGTAAAAATAATTTAGTTAAAGTTATTGAGAAGCTGAATAGTTCAGTATTTAAAATAAACATTTGTAAAATTTAAAAGTTGGTTTAAACGTTGAAAAACTAGGATTTGAAAAATATAAATTTTAGAAACAAAAAATTCTTATAAAATTGGAATTTAAAGTTATACATTTTACTCTGAAAAACTTAGTTCTAAAAACAAAAAACTGGTCTGGATGAAAAAGACGACAAGGATCCAAATCCAAACTATACACTATACAGCTTCGCTTCGCTTCATTTCACTTCGCTCACATGCTCGATAAAAGCGGTTAAATATATAAAACTAAAGAAATATTTTTGTTGAACTAAAGACTTTCGTAAAATTGACTTAATCATAGGTTTACACTAACATTAAAGACTATGGGGCGACGTTGCAGTGTATTCTTTGTTACATTAGCACTGGATAGGACAGGTTAGGTCAAAGTTCATCCCTGCAACAAGGGGTCATTCGGCAAAGCCAAGTTATGCGATTGGTACATCTCAGCTGCTTCGGCAGCATCGAAGGAGCATAAAACGAGCCGATCTTGCAGTCAATGCCAGCATATACATCTTTTGCTTGGAGTAATGAAAGCCTTGTGGCTGCAGCTCGCCAGCCATCTGCTATGCAGTTGAACGGACGCATAAGTTTATTTTCTATTTAAAAAAATGTAACTTAAAGTGGAGTGCTTCGTTCTTCAAGCCAAGGATTCTTCGCATTCTATCACATGGAAGTTCGGAACTAAAGCCTTTGATTGGAACAAATTTTGAATGCCAAATTTGGGTCAGAAGTTTATTATAACAATAATTAGTATCTTAATAGTTCTGTTATTAATTTTCGTAAATGAATTTAAGAACAAATTTTAAAAAAAATGCATACTTACAAAAATTATAAAGCACATGTTCATGTAATTCAACAGATAGGAAAGTATTTGAACAACACTGAAAACGCAGCAAAATAACGTCATGACAATTACACTCGATTGGTTTTCAAGTTTATGGAAGTTCTTTTCAAGGTAAGTTAGAATAACGCAGCGTGCGCTTAACATCTGTGAACGATAAACAAATATTAGTCATCTAGACTAAACAAAAGCTTATAAACATTTAAAACATTACGATTCAATTCAACTTTAAAAGCAATAAAACCAATCTCCAGATGAAGTTGCGAATTTTTACTCACAAAAATAACACATTTCAGAAGGAACATCAAAATGACGGGGAAGTTTCCTCCCCAGATTGAGGAGCGCAGAACAGTCAATTGATGTAGTGGACAGCTTTCGGCCCCTGAGAAAATAAGCGAAACATGATTATTTGGTTAACAAGAGAAAATAAGCGAAACATGATTATTTTGATAATAATCATTTTTTCGCTTATTTTCTCTTATGTTAACAAAGGCAAACCAATCTAATAAATTGTTTATTGAATTGCACAAAATTGGTGTTTAAATAAGCACTTGAAGGCTAACGAAAATAGGCTTAGTTATATGAAAGAAGATAAACCTCCAGACGCCGAGTGAACGGTGTAGCTGTGGTTTTATTCGTACATGATTATAATTAGCCAAAATAAAATTTAGTTTACTTTGAGATTTTAATTTAATACGAAAATTTGAAATACAGATCTTACAATGGGAAATAATTACGAATAAAATTTTATAAAAAAAACAAAGACGAATAATTGACGTTAACCTAAATAAATGATAAAGAGATCATTAATTCAAGTACTCACGTTCGCAAGTCTTTTGCATTAACCATTTGCAAAGTCCATCCTTAACTAGAAAAAAAAACGATAAATTAACTAGGATATACACATCGATCTCTTGTCTTATCTATGCAAGCAAGTCAAATTTGTAAACTTCGTGAAAGAAGGTTAAAGTTGAAAGTTCTTTATTTTATAGATTATAAACATGGGTCGAGTTCGCTATCCCTGTTCAATGATCTTAGAATAGCAAACGCAACCTTGCCTTGAAAAGCAAAATAAAGAATTCAGTTACCCTTGCTGGAAGCTGTGAGCAAACTTGGGTATGTTTGCGGGAGTTACAATTTCATAAGACTTGCCATAATTTAAAATGTAGGTTTATAAGGTAGTTCTTTGACGCGATATAATATAATAAAAAAAAATACATTTAGATACTGCATATACATTCGAGCTTAGTGATATAAGTGTACAAATTTAGCCAAATTATACACTTGTGTAGATAAATCATACCAACAAAAGACACCAATGAACGAAAAACTAGCTAACTAAATTAAAAACTAAAAATGCTTCAGACTACTTAAATTAATTTAGAGTATTCTCTAAAGCAGAACAATCAACAAAATTATTAACTTTAAAGTATAAACTATTGACCACTTCTATTCATTTGGAATAAAAAAAGTAAGCAACTCTAGTTTTTGAACTTTATGTGCGGAACTAAGTTTTGTGACCTTTATAGCTATCGAGGCATATACAAAAACACTGATAAAAATTACTTGTACAAAAATTAATTGAGAAGTGAATAGAGTTAACTACTGAATTACTTAAATCACAAGCAAGATTCATAAAAATATAACTTTTGTTTTATTCTTGATAAACCTATAAATCAACATTTGTTTTGTTAATAATGAAATTGCCTTCATTTAGATAAATTCAATTGAAAATAATTTTCAAATTTGTTAAAATGAAATAACTTTCTTGAATTTTTTATTACAGCAGAAAAATACTGGCAAATATTTAAAGATACAAGTGTACTTTTAGTCATTATTGTCGGTCGGTATGGAACTTTAAAGTCCAAACAGTGTTCCAGACTATAGAGCTTGGAAGTAGTATTAAGCAAGATGATTTTTACCAGTTAGATTGTGTCCTGGTAGAGTCTCATGAACTTGTCCAAGGGAACAAAGTTAAATAAAATTTATGCCTCTGGAAATAAGTGGACGACACCATTTTGTAAGTGGTTGCACAAATACATGGCAAACTTTTGTGAAACAAGTTAAGCCTATATGTTCAACTGTAGGACATGCACGACAGGTTATTTTTTTTAATATTTGCTAGCAAGAATTCAGATATTTTTCCATAATTTTGTTGGCAAGAACATTCGCAAAATTATAGAATACAATATTTAGGCATAAATTATAAAATTATACAAGCAAGGAGTTTTAGAAATTAAATATCGACTTTATATTTAAATAAACATTTACAATTAAAAAAATCAAACTGATTTTATATTCTTTAGTTGGCAAGAGTTATGTTGAATGACGTCACAATCTTACTTGAAGTTTCCTTCGTGCGAATCATTCTCAATTGAACGTTTTTGTCGATGGTCACCCTCCGCTGGTCGGCTTCCTCGACCTCTTCGTTGGCGATTCGAATCTCGTTCAGGGAAGGACTTCGCTCCGCCGAGGGAATCCTCTCCTCCGACGAGGTCTCGTCCAATTCGCTTTCGATCACAAACACTTGTGCTCGTGAACGTCTCAGAGTTACTCGGTTGAGCGAGGCTGTTTGTGAAGGGTTAAAGGGTAAGGCAAGGATATATCGAACAGCCTTAATAGGCATATGGTTTAGTTCAATCATAATAGAAAAAATAGAAATATTGATGAATTGAATAATCTGGTAAGTTAACCTTTTCTTTAATGCACGAGAGTTTAAAAAATTAATTAAGTCTTAAACAAAGTTCATGTTTAAGCTGGCTTTAAGCAAAACAAAATTTATTAGGTTCATTTCAATCATTACCAGAGTTACAACTTAAGATGTTTGAAAAAAAAAACAATTTATGGGAGACTAAGCACGCAAATCCCATCCTTTTGGTATACAAAGGGTTCAGTTAACAGGTATCAAGACTTCCATTCAATTGCAGTAGCTTATACAAATAGACCGCGGTCACCAATATCTCGCGTACAATATAATGGAAGTATTTACTTTAGGTCAATAAACAAAAAACTTTATGGTTTTACTTAAATATGAAAACGCCAATCGCTATATCTTGTTTTCATCAAGACTATTATATAGCAACAATTTTAAGTTCAAAAAATGATAACTGGGTAATTTGAGATAGATAGGGCAGCATACAAAAAACTTTCAGGTTTTACTTTATTATTTGGATAGAACTACGCCGATGAAGCTTAGGAGACTGGGACGACGGAAAAGTAACCTTGTTAAAGCTTCGCCTCTATCACACTCGACAAAAGAAAGCAAAGGCTAAATAAACTATTACATAAACAAATATGGTATTATAGCAAAAGCAAATCATTGCTCTAAATTAAAGTTTAAGCAATCACCACCACCTTAAAAGGTTAAGGAATTTATGAAAGTTTTGATTATGTAAACTAATCTTTAGGAAGCCTCGGGCATTAAAATTAAAAAGTTCCTAAAGTGGGTTTGAGATCGAAATGATCGAATCACTAAACACAAAAACAGGCGATTCTCACACAATTGGTAGACTCGCTCCTCCTCGGAGCTACTCCCCGCTATTGAGAACAACCTTTCCTCCTTCATGGCATTTAAAGCTTCTCTAGACTCGTCTACTCTCTCAATACTTGAGGTAGAGTCTCCTTCATTCGTAGAATTAGCGGCAACTATAACGGCTTCCTACAAGTAAAAATATGTTACTAAACAGGATGCATTTATCGAAGTAGGGCTGTATACCGGCACTGCAAATGTTGTAGTACAAAAGAGTTGAACAGACACGCGAATAAGTTAAGATGTTTTATTAAGGCTTTAAAAAATATTCTCCAAAATCTAATTCAAATGAACAGGTGGTTGGTTGATCTGCTTATAGTCTTTCTACCCTACAGGATCATTGAGACTAGGACAGATCAACTAAGATGTGACAATCAAGGTTATAATTTTCCTGTATGTAGTAGTCATTAGCGTCATTTTATTTGTTCGAAGTCTTTGAAATGCCCGTAGCTTGAACGTATGAAATGTGTATTTTCACTGCAATTTTCTCACTAGTTTTATTTATTTTGTTATTCAAAAATAAGTTAAGACTATGACAAACATTAACGATTGTAAAAATCTTAAAATTGCAGTGAAAGTTCACATTTCATACGTCCCAGCCACAGGCATTTCCAAGACTTCGAACAAATAAAATGACGCTAAAGACGATTACATGCAGGACCATTATACCATTGGATTGTCATATATTTGTTGATCTACGACTAGGATCTAAGGCGACCCCAACCACTAAAAAATGTATATGAATGTACTACCCATCGTCTGAGCTGCTATTTAGCAACTCTAAGGGAAGAGAGGTTCTCTTAACATGCGGCCTGTTACAGCGACACGCAAGAAACATTTAAAAACCTCACCCCTCAAGGCTGTGTTTATATACAGACATTTACCTACATGAATTCTACGAAATGAAAATGAACAGGTAAACAAGGCTACCATGTTTAAAATTCTATAACAATGGACTGAACTAGCTTAGGATGATAACGAGTTGCTAAGGAATAGTACAGTAAAACTCCTGAAACGTAGAATAATAAAACTTAGAATCTTGAAACTGAGAAATCCTAAAATGTCCACATTTTTATGTGTACAAGGAAAACGTGACACAAAGGTAGAGGTAACAGTGTTAATTCGGTATGCCTGAAACGGAGATTCTTCCTATAACCTGGACAACATTGCAGTCTAAGTTAGTTTAATTTTACTCCAATTTTTTTTTAATTAAAACTAGAAATACTTTCAGATAAAAATGCATAACGAGTCATCGGTTCTCTACCATAATACCAAGATAGAGGTCAAACATGGCTTCAAATTTTAATTAATTCTAGTTTGTAACCTTCACAATTCAAATAGGAAAGTTACCAAAAATAAAAGCTTTTACTCAGGATTCATTATGTTGAGCATTTGAAGGTTAGACAGAGGTCGTGTAATTAAAATTTATTTTAATTACTATTTAAGTTATCTTTCAAGCGGTGAAGAAATTTGTGGATATAAAACTACTTCCAAGTATGTCTCAAAAAACTTTACTCATAAAATGAGCTAAAGTGATCTTCAGTGATGAACACCACCGATCAAAGTTTATTTGTTGACCACTTTTGCATAGCGATGACTGTGGGAGAAGCTCTGCTTTCCAGATATCCAAAATCAATTTGGTAGATTGGATGCCCGCTCTAATTAAACTAATTATTGTAGCTCCATGAAGTTTCTAAGACTTTTCTAGACTAACAAGTAGGTTAAAGTGGCCATATACAACTGGCTAAAATGGCTAAAATTTCAAAATATAAATATATATAATAAACAATAAACGGGAAGGTCATAAACAACTAACTCATAATACTTTACAAAACCCTTCAGGTAAAGCCAACTTCCTTCCAGACAACACGCGTTTAGTTATTATGGCATGAACTGAAACTTAAAATAACTTAAAGTTAAAATACTCGCCTCTCTCCAACAATTGCATGCACCACCGCAACTGCAAGTCTTCTCGATTAATGGAACGCTTTCATCTTTCATCTTTTCGATGCCTTTCGAATCCGCCATTGCCATGAACTAGAAAATTTCTACAAAAACGGAAAAATTAAACGAGGCATCTATTGTTCACATCCCTACAAAACAAGCCTAACTTTGAAATTAATATTACCTCTGTGGTACTAGCATTTACCAATATTATATTTACCACAGATTAAAAACATGTCTAATTTATGGATTTGCTAGATAAATGATTTCTTCAAACATACAGATAAAAGGATTATAAAAACTTGGAAATACAAATGTGGTTTAAAACTAAAATAAGACGTTAATTTTTTTGAAGAATCTTTTTGCCAGAGGTGTTTTAGAGAAAACTGAAAGGGTTTTACTTAACTTTTTTAAGCTAAGGAAGCATTAAAAGGTGCGTTTCTATGTTTAAAAAAATGGCTAAAATTTTGTAACAAAATTCTGTATATTATTATGTTAATGCTTTCCTTTAGTAGAGCATGCATTTGATAAAATGGTCAAGTTTATAAACATTTAAAAGGTCTTTAAGAAAATATAGAATGTGGCAAAAAAAATCTTTTGGGCATTCTTAGAATCTCCAGTTCTTTCATTTTAAAAATAAACTTATCTAAATCTTCAATTAAAGATCTGTTAACCATGAGTTTCAACTTCCTTAAAAAATGTAGGTTTTAAAGTGAAAGCCAATGTCACAAAAAATCCTCAGTTACACCAGTATAGAAAGTAATGGTCTTTATTTGAATTTAAACAAACTTCTGTAAATTAGTTTATTTTAATTTTAAGATGTCAAAATTTCCGTCTAGTCCACAAAGCATCCACCGTCCCAACAACACCAACTTGAATGAAGGTTTCACCATAGATCTCTAAGCTATTGAATTGTATACTAATCTGAAGGTCTATAAAAGGAATGTATTTTAACTTCGATCTAGTTTATATCACTTTGATTGCATGGTCACCGCAGTATGGCATTTGTTTTAATCATTTTGAAGAGCAGATGTTGGAGAAACATTTGGTGGGCCTGTGGCATTTTCGGTTATACAAGTGCTGACATGACATAATAGCCAGTCATTAAGATATTACTGCAGCAGCATATGCCAAGGACACAAACATGTCCTGCTCACCATCAGAAAATACAATAGCCGACCATATTACTTAAACCGAAAAGTGCATCACAGATATTAGTAATTTCATGTTTACCCATCAATTAGCCATTAATGACAATAAAACAGACATTTGTGATTGGAACCCAACCTCAATTAAAGAAAAAAAATTGCTTTAATATTTCACTTAAAATGGGAAATGTACACATGCATCCATCTCTTCAAGCTCTTAACTTGAAAATAATTTAACAGCCCTCTTTTAATAAAGATAAATAATCTCAGGAGTAATTCCTATTTAGAACGAACAAAGATTCGACAAATTAAAAAATATCTGCATTTGTGTCTCCACACGGGATTGAAGTGTTGTCATTCACAATTTATATAATCAAGAAAATACATTCTCATGCGCGATAGAGCGTGCTAATAAATGAAAAAAAATAAACTGAAGAGAAAGTTTTATAGAAACAAAAATAATGAAACCGAGACTAGCATCCAACTCTTACGAACCCAGACAGCGACAGAGATAACTACTTAGAGTAAAAAAGTAAAGTCAATCCATTGTCCTCTATTTCATTAGCTTCAATATTTCACTAATAGGTCATCCTTTGGCTTTTCCATAAACCAGTATCAAAACAAATTTTAACAGTATCGTGACCCACCAAACAAAACCTAACCAGACTGTTCCTCAAATGATTTTCGGTGGCCAAAAACACAAATGTAAACATGTACTAATAGGTAAATGTGGTTTTAACATTGCACTTTTAGAAATCTAGCAACTTTCAAAAACGTGGGGTATTTTTTGTTTACTAGCAACACAAGTCCAGCTCATTTCACGTGCGTCTGGGAAATGTGAAGACACATCCCAGCCAGTCACACAACTGCCAAAATAACTAATTAAACAAACTATTAAATCTATAATCCACTTTTTTATTACATCTATTATAGATTTTGCAACAGCTTATTCCAGAACTTGCCTAATTATCAAAAGCAAACAAATTAAAAATAACCACTCTAGGCGTATTCCTATAACTCTTGTAATGAGCGATATTCATTGGCTCTCAGTAAAATTTAGAATTCAACATATGATTAGTTAGACTTACAAATGTCTACACGATAAAACTCAATCATATTTATGCAATGTAAGTGATAATATAAGTGCCTATAAGGAACCTTCGTTCAACCCATGGTAATACATTAGTAATACCTAGAATTGAAACAAAAACTGAATAAAGATACTTTGGCCATGTATCCTCCAATGGTGAAATCCGAACTAGTGAAGTCATCAGAATCACTCTGCTTTCAAAGCTAAATTAAAAACTTATTTATACTCCAAAGCTTGTCAATGGTTTCCCTGTGTAAAATAGTGTGAATGTGGTCATTTTGCATTGTGTTCTAACTGATGTTTTGTTGCGATATATTTTGAAGCTTCGGAGTGGTGAATTCCAAGATATGGCGTTGTCATGCAGTTTGGTCATTTTGGTGTAGCCTATCTGGATATTCATCATTAGAATAAACAAACGTAAACTAAGGACCATGGAATAGGTAGTTTTATTTTTTTAAATTTTTAAAAACTGCTTTTAAAGTGATATCTGTCTATGTTGAGTTTCATCGTCGATCGCCCGCCAGGTTGTAGATTAAAATCAACTTGGGTTAGGCGGCTTCAGGCATTTATACATTTTATGTACCAGACTCCAAAAACAGTGGTTTGGTCTCTTTTTAAACGTCTTTTTTGTCGACGAAGACAGATACTTAGCGTGGTGGGTTTTTCAAATTAGATTAAAAACTATTTATGCCTAAGCCGCTATGCGGCTTAAATGTCGAGCGATTATTATTATAATATTTAATTGTAATTTTTTTTTTTTAAATTGATTTTTTTTAGATTCTATTACATTGTATTTGCACACTTATTGTTAAATTCTGAAAATATCTCGTTTTAAACTTAAATAACAAAAAACCATTATCTAAAAAGAAATCTATTGCATTATTATGGAAGAATATGGATTGTTCGGTTTTGTTATATTTTTGCATCAAATTTTCAGAACAAAAAAGTTACAAACAAAATAAAAACTTGAAACTTTCGTTGAATGCGAAATATTTTAAAAGCTCCTCATTTTAACGTAAAAAAAAATTGATTAAATAAAAATAATTGTATTGCATTATATTGTAAACATATTGATTGTTCAGTTCTGAAAATTTGATGCAAATGATCAAAAAACTAACGGGTTATTAAGAAAATAAAAACTTAAACCTTTTGTTGAATGTCCGGACGACGACGCAGACGCAGACGACGAAGACTGAATAGCAACACCTATGTCGTAACTTTATTTCACTCGCTCGACAATAAAAAATAAGTTATAAACAAAATAAAAACTTGAACCTTATATTGAATGCGAAATATTTTAAGTTATTTCTCCTTATTTTAACCTAAAATAAGAAAAAAAGTGAAAATTATATGAAAAGAATTTCATTGCATTATTTTGTAAGCATATTGATTGTTAATATCTGAAAAATTGATGCAAAAATACTAAAAAACAAACAAGTTATGAAGAAAATAAAAACTTTAACCTTTTGTTGAATGACCGGACGACGACGACGGAAAAGCAACACAGAGGTCATAACTTCGTTTCACTCGCTCGACAAAAAAACTACAGTACTGCCTGTGTTTGTTGAAGGGTCTTCGGGTATTTTTGCACATCCATAACTAGCCGACCAACCTTTGTGTATTGCTGGTCAGAGAAAACGAACATTGCTGGTGAGCCGTAGAGCCTCACTAAGGTGCAGAGCAATGCTTTAGGGCTTCACTAGACACGTTCTCCATAGGCATTACTATTGGGGTGGACTACGTGGGAGCCTAGAGCATTGGCCTGCTAAGGCGAAATCCCCAATTGTACGATAATAGGGCACTTCACCCTAGATTCACTAATCGTTATAGCCATTGTTAAGATCAACTGGTTTTAAATAAGTCATGGTTAGAAGTTTATAAAACTATAAAATAAAAAATTAAATTCTTCTAAACATTAGACTTTATCCAAAAACAGGTCTGTTTTTTCAGAACAAACAATTTGTGAAAATGTCAGGGCTATGTCAGAGCTGGTGAAAATTCAGATAACTGGACATGTCGCGTCTTTCGCTGCCACGCTGTACGATAACCTCGGCGTGGCAGCACGAACCATTAGCATTACTTCAGAAGT
>JARUHE010067970.1:0-15539 GCA_031471125.1 Archaeomysis grebnitzkii
ACACCAACAAAAAGAGAAAGAACCTAAAAAAATACAAAAAAAAACAACAAAAGAGAAAGAAACAAAAAAAAGATAAAAACCAACAAAAAGAGAAAGAAACAAAAAAAAGATAAACACCAACAAAAAGAGAAAGAACCTAAAAAAATACAAAAAAAAACAACAAAAGAGAAAGAAACAAAAAAAAGATAAACACCAACAAAAAAAAGATAAGCACCAACAAAAAAAAGATAAACACCTAAAAAAGAGAAAAAAAACACCAACAAAAAGATAAGCTAAAAAAACCGTTGGTAATTCCAGGCGACCTGTTGGCGGAGGAGGAAGTGCTTCAGTGGCTGACGCTGCAGAAGGCGGAAGACCGGATCGAGACGATCAACAGGAATTTGCTGGAGGTGATGGTGGAGGAGACGCAATACCTCGCCGTCTTTTTCTGTGAGTTCCTCCTATTATTATTATTGTTAATATTATTGTTATTATTATTATTATTATTGTTGTTATTAATACTATTAATATAGTTAACTATTATTATTATTGTTAATATCATTGTTATTGTTAACTGTTAATATATTATTGTTATTGTTAACTATTAATATTTTATTATTATTATTATTATTATTATTATTATTGTTATTAATATTATTATAGTTAACTATTATTAATATAGTTAAATATTTGTATTGTAGTTAACTATTATTGTTATAGTTAACTATTATTATTATTGTTAATAGTATTGTTATTATTATTATTATTATTGTTGTTATTAATATTATTATAATTAACTATTATTAATATTGTTAACTATTATTATTATTGTTAACTATTATTATTATTGTTAACTATTTTTATTATTGTTAATATTATTGTTATTATTACTATTATTATTGTTGTTATTAATATTATTATAGTTAACTATTATTAATATAGTTAAATATTTTTATTGTAGTTAACTATTATTGTTATAGTTGAATATTATTATTGTAGTTAAATCTTATTATTGCAGTTAACTTTTATTGCTATAGTTAAGTATCATTATTGTAGTTAACTATTATTATTATAGATAACTATTAATATTATTATTAATATTATTATGGTTGTTATTAATATTATTATAGTTAACTATTATTAATATAGTTAAATATTATTATTGTATTTAACTTTTGATACCTTTGATCAGACAAGCCAAACTGCCGCGCATGCGACCTGGTCCTCTCAGAGCTGGAGAACATCGACGACGAATGCGACGTCTACGGCATCCACATGGTCAAGATCCAAGACCCACAGTTGGCCAAGAGGTACGGAATCAAGACCCTGCCCGCCCTCATCTACTTCCGGAATGGAAACCCGCTCGTGTTTGACGGTGCGTCACATTTTCTTTAGAAGTTACTTTTTAGTTTGTCTTTACAAGTTGAACTTTCTCAGCTATATCTAAACTTCTCTTTATCAGTTAAGTTCATCTTTTTCTTTTTCAGTTATATTTAGTTTTTTCTTTCTCATCTACATTTATATGTGTCTTTATCAGTTGAGTTTAGCTTCGCTTTGTCACCTGCATTCAATTGTATTCTTATTTTGATGTAAATTCAAAATTCTTCGTCATTAACAGTTAAATTTACATTTAATTTAAATAGGTGAACGTAACTTTCTACTTCATTATTATTTAAGTAAATATTACCTTTTACACATACAATTAGGTTTCACCTTTGTTATTAAACTGTGTCTGAAGGACCAACTTATATAACTGATCTCTGATTGTTGTTGCTGTTTCTGGTGCTGGTGCTGCTGGACTCAAACTAAGTTTTGCCATTTTTTCATAAAAAACGTTTACAACAAAGTTTGTTTAAAGTTTGTTTACTAAGGATTATTTATCAAAATATGCTTTTTAAGGGAGTTTGTGGCTCTGCCATTTTGTCATTAACTTCATGGTTAACCAACATTTTTATTTGAATGTTTAGAGAAAAGTATATTTCAAGATAATGATAGAGAAGTATTGATACATTTCTCAAGAGATGAGTTGTGTTTTCCATTAGTACATATAATGGCTGAAAAAAACCTACAAAATATAGAATTGTATACAAAATTGCAAACACTTCAGCAATTTTGTTTGCATTTTCAGACACAGCTTTTAATGTGTAACATTCAATCGTGCTTGTCTGCAAAGAGAGATTTTCTTACAAGTTCAATGTATCTTCATCTTCATCAGTTAAACTTAATCTCATCTTTATAAGTTAAACTTAATCTCATCTTTATCAGTTAAACTTAATCTCATCTTTATCAGTTAAACTTAATCTCATCTTTATCAGTTACATATAACTCATCGTTTATGCATTCTTTTTTAAATGTTACCATAATTGTATATAAATATAAACATGGTTTTATTAAGAAATACAAATATTTTGTAAAATTAATATATTACCGGGCATGGTGTAGCCTATTACATACTGTATACTCTTTGTAAGACACAAGCAATACTAGCTTACTTATGTTCTCCTTATATTGTTCAAGTTTACTGCACCGTGGGCAAAATGACTTGCACGTCGCTTGTCCTAGTTAAATGAGATCTATTTTCATGCAATCTTCAAAATTATTACAAAATTAAAAAAATAGTATTTTATAATCGCTTACAGATAAGTCAACAATGTGTGGTAATTTTCTCACTTAAAATAATCTTCAGCAACATAAATTAATTATTTCCAAAGGAAATCAGTATTCCGAATATTATTGTCTATGCTTTGAAACCAATAATGTTGCGTGTAGGTATTTACTGTAAATAATATAAACAATGTATCCATTAGAATAGTTTTACATTTAGAAAAATGATTTCAGTGTCTAGTATAATCGAGTTGTTTTATGTAACATAAAGGAAGAAAAAATGTAACAATTTATAAATTTGTATTTTAATGAAAAACTTAAGTTACTGTAGTACAAAATCATCTCTTATTTTTTCTTAAGATAACCTTTTTTTTATTTATCAATAATAGTATAGTATATTTATATACTGCATGGCATGATAACTTATATTTCCCAAAATTGTTCACGTTCAATATGTTTGCATTTTATATTTTAACTTTTCAAATTGTATACATTCAATTTAGATTTTTTATTTCTAAACGTAGTATTTAGATGTAGTTTTAGTGAGATATTAAAATTCTACAAAAAGTTACTTCTCGGACAATCCCAAATACTTGTAGAAAAGATATATCAACATAATGGAAGTTTTCATTTAAACAGGCCTAAGCTTAGGCTATCTATTTTATTCAATTGTAATAATAATATAATAATAATGCATTAAGTTTATAAAGCGATTTTCAGATGTAATTAACAGCTCATAAAGAGCTTGTCATTATTATTATCCATATCATCATTGCCCACATCAGGTGATGTGTACCCTAAGGCTATGCAGCCAAAATATGGCACTGTCTTTCAAGCAATAGTAAACTTAACATATGAGATTTTAAGAGAATACAGCCACATTCAAATTCTCAATGAAATAGCCTTAGAGTGCATTGCTAATGAGATTTGCTTGTGCAGCATTAATCTCCAGGCGGAATTCGTATCCACTCGGCCACCATATTAATTGACACAAATCGTATTATATATTTTCCCATTTTAAAGAAAAATTTATGAAACCATTATAAGTTCTATAAAAGGTGTTGATATATCTTTGACAACTTTTAGTGTTTTAGAAGTTTAGTTTTATAAATACTTTTTGATAAATAGATATTCATGTACTCAAACTTTTTTGCATTTGTCCTAAACTATCAAATCTAATTTATTGGATGTCTTATAAACACTTAAAATGATTTAGAATTATAATTCAAAATACATTTAAATATCAGAAATTTCATATTGCTTTAGTATACTTGGTTTAAACTAAAGAAAAAACTATTCTTTTGACTTGAAACGGTCCAGTAATCATTAATTTGCTAATATAGTTTCCACGTTAAGCTATTGTTTTATTATTGAGTTGTATTTTATTTTTTGTATCGTTTATCAATAAATTATGATTAAATGAATATAAGTTACACTGCATAGAACATTAATTATTTACAAGGATTAAACGCTAATATATATTTTAGATAATATATGTAAGACATGAATATCTATTTACAGTATATGTTAAACACAAGACTTCCTTGGGTGGTAAGGATGAAATGAAATAATTCGCATGTCACAACATTACTTGGTTTTGCAGGCGACATAGATATACCAGAGCTGGTTTTCGACTGGCTACTTGACGAAGAGACTCGAGAATTGCCAAACACCATTGACGAAGTTAATGAAAAATTACTTTTGCATTATATTGAAACTAAACTATGTGTAGCTGTCGCCATCTACGGTAGTAACCCTCACCTGTTTTCTCACCCTGTCACTCCCAACGTGTTTGGAACCAAATTTACCTTTGCAACGATACTCATTCGTTTCTTTTCCCTAAAGTTCATTTTTATTGTATTGATGCACCTTTTTTATAAATACAAACGAGACTTTTATTCGTTTGTACTTTTTCATAAATTAACAAAAGAAAAACACATTTTTTGTTCCTTTGAACTAAACGTATTTGAAGACCGTGATGACTAACGATGACTACTTTCTATTTTGTTTAGCATGGTCTGCTTATTCATGATATAACCTTCCCTTATGTTCTACTCAGGTGAAATTAAAAGTGGAAATTATATTTTGGAATGGATGACTGATGAAGACAATCGGGAATTAGTTGACGAAATAGAAAACGTAAATATCGCCATGTTTGATCACTTGATGGCCGAATCACCCTATTTGGCCGCCCTATTTTGTGAGTACACGCCATTGTACCGAGCCTAAGTGATTTTGAGTCCTCCACGTCTTCCATTAATGTTTACTTGAATTTATGACCATAAAAGTTGTGGCTTTAAAAAATATTAAATAAAATAAATGCTTTCTATTTCTATAATTGCATGCTATTTTGTGTAGGCTAGAACATAATATGTATTGTTGTTTTTTATAATTAAGCCACATTTTTTCAGGGTCTAGTATCTTATAGCTTGAATATTTCGTTTTAGCATAAATACATTTCTGCTTTCAAAAGTAATTAATGTTGGTACCGAGAGTAAAAAACAGTATATTGCTAATAGTAACTATATAATACACAAAGTTTTGCTTTTATTTCGTAAAAAGGCATTTGTTAGAATTTGTAGTTTGAATTTAGTAAATGTTGTAATAATTATTTTTTGCAGGCTAGCGTATAATAAACACTTCTGTGAGAAGGTAAATTGCAAAAATATTACTCTGAGAAATAGGTTGGTTTTGCGAAACATATAAGCCATTTCAAAAATAAAAAAATAATGAAAATACCCGAAAGTAAATAATTACACACCTAAATTAACTTCTGATACTGCCTTTTATATAAACATTTTCTGCTATAACTAAGCTAATGTAAGTGATTAGGGTAAAACCAATGAACAAGAAGGTAAGCTATGATGGGAGACCAACCTTTTTAGTTAATGGTTGAAAAGCAAAACCTTAGTTGCAGCCTTTTAGTTGATGGTGGAAAGTGGTTGAACTTACTGTCTCTAAACCCTGTGTAGGAGACATCCAGAACGAGGAAAGCTTACTGGAATGGCTGACGGACGACGAATACCGAGAGCTGGAGGGAGAAATTGAAGAGATTAACATTAGGATGCTAAAGCGCCTCATTGAAGAATCGCCTTTCATGGCTGTATTCTTCTGTAAGTAAAGCATCTTCGGCGTTCTTTTGGTGTGCACGGATCTCGTTCTTGACCAAAAAGAAGCTTCTCTCTTGATGTAAAATTCATCTATATGCATAGTATATTTTCAATAAAGTGACGCATTGAATTTATATCAAAATGGCTTATACTCAAAATTTACTATAATCAATATTTGCTTTTACTCTAATAAAAAATCATCAATTTTGAAATAGTTTATCGTAATGCAATTGACAAGAACAGATCCTTATGTTTAACGTACTATTTAAATTGTTCAGTGTTTTTTTTAATTTGTATGACGTTCAACTTTATTGATTATACTCTAAGTATATATTTAGTTGTAGATATTTTAATGAAGACATTTCGACATAATACGCGGGGCTCATTGTAACCTTGGTATGTTCTGCTTAACATGAAATGCTCTACATTCTTATTGTTCTCTATTCTATTACAAATCTATGTGATTATTATAACAACTCAAAAACTGCATTATGTAAAGCTGCATAACTTAATCGTCACATAAATTGCTTTTTAGAATAGCTTTCACTGAATTAACTTAGAAACAAAATCTATTGTAAATTATTCAGTAATATATCAAGATTTTTTATTTTTATTTTTGCTTTCTGTGTTATTTGTATAATAAATATAAGCTCAATTGAGACAAACATGTAGAGAACGCTTACATATCGGTATTAGTTTAATATATTTTTAATTGGTGATGATAGCTTTAGCAAACATTGTATTGTGTTTTTGAAGATGCTTTTAAAAATAGAATAGAATAGAACCTTTCTTCTTTATAAGTTCAGGTTATTCTTTTGTTTTAGTGTGTTTATAATGATTAATAAATGTATATTACATTTCCATATATACGAACGTATATGTATGTAACTAGATAATAAAAGATTTAAACAATAGATAAAAACTTCAGTTTTTTCAGAAAATAATTATGGGATTAAGTAGACGGTAACTAATTAAAAACATGTTTAAAACGGAGCTATATATACAACTGATTTGTTATGTTGTTAACGAAGAGTTGTTTTATCTTAGAGTTTCAGTTTTTCATAACATCTCTCGTGAGAACTTCAGGTCATACCAACATTGTTACGTCGTCTTCGGTGTTTAAATCCATAAACAACGAGAGATTGTAACAGCACTGAAGTGAGTATCAATTGTTTTTTCAAAGGTAATATTTTGGTACTTGTTATGAATTTATTTAGTTTTAAAAAAACATCAAAAATTTAAAAAAATATTGCTCTAATGTTGCATTGGGATTTAAACTGTAAACTCATGTACTTTACTCACTGGTATCGTGTCTGTATTGTAGTCGGATGCTTTTGAGATTCAAGATGAGGGATCTTTGAGTCAACAATAAGGCACAGTATTTCTAAACCTAGAATATACACAATACATAAATGTATAATTTTCTTGAATGAAAACTAAGTTAAAATCAAACTGTGTTCCTTTTTTGGCATTTGATAAAAATGTATTATATTTTAAACAATTTTAACAGAACAAAATATGTTGGCATATAAAATTTAAGAATCACAATATTGGAAGATTGAAGCTATATAATGTTTTAAATAAATGATTAATGTGTATACAACGGAAGTTTCTACAATTTTTTATGAACAAGTTTAAAAAACATTAATTTCTCAAAATATATTTTAAATTTTGTTTTTAAAAATGTTTCAGGAACAAACATCTTGGTTATCTTTAAATAAAGAGTTGAAATAATATACAAACGAATTGTTTATATAATTGCAAGTGTATGATTATAATGTGCAATACCATACAAATGAACAAATACTAAAATTAATATGTTGTTCATTTAAATACAGAAAAGTTAGAATAATTCATATTCATTAACATTATCAGAAGTTATTCAATTTAAAAATACACCACAAGCTTCATTATTTTGTTCAAGCACATGTTATGAAGTTAATTTTTCAATGTTTGTAACTTGAAGAAGATCAAATAATTATAGCAATGGATAAACTATTACGCAAACAATTATGTTAGATTTACTAATCTTGACACTTGTAAAACAGTTGATTTTGTCTATAAGAATAAGTTCTCATTTTATAATGTTAAAAGTCAGGATTTTAAAATGTTTAGACCAGGGGTCGGCAACCTTTTGGACGCGGGCCATATAACTGAATATTGAAATAAAAAAAATAATTTACTATAAATGTATTTAACAAAAATGTGCATCATATATATTAAAAAGAACAGTGCATGGAAATTATTCAAATTAACAAAACAAAATATTTTAATATTCACATTATAAATTTTGCTAGTTTAGCAGGAAACTTAGTAAAATCAAAAATTGTGGACCAGACTCAATGTAAGGTGGCGGGCCGAATGAAAATCACTCGCGGGCCGGATGTGGCCCGCGGGCCGTATGTTGCCGACCCCTGTTCTATAGTCATTAACAAAAAGTTTGCTCTGGACGACAACAAGAACGATGTAAATACAAACCATATAAAATTTGTTCACATGCAAAATTAAGACAATCAATGTATATGTCAAAATTACAGCTGAAATATATATTGTGTAATTAGTTGTTGTCGCGCGTAAGAGTAGCATTTCTGATGTCACTATCGTCGGTGACTTAAGAGTTGAATGTTTATACATCGTCAATGTTTTTTAAATTTAATTTGCTGTATGATGGATCATTCTTTTTATAATACGTTTTTATTTTATTTTGTTATACTTTTAGTTTTTAAAGATTTTTCCTTATTTTCGTTAGACTTAGACATGACGTGCAAATAAATATGGTCAAGGACATTTTTTCTTAACAGGTAGACAACTACATATCCATACGGACCACCTACAAAGGTCCATCGATTTGATGTGCTATTTTATTTGTTTATAAGATAGCAGCTTGTTTTGCTTTGCTACTCTACAAGGATAATGAAATTAAATTTCCACATATTTTTAGCAAAGTGGACGTCTACGAGCGTTTTAAAGGCAAACTCATGAATTATGTGATCAAGGCACAGTTTCTCTACAAAATCATTTTCAATTGACATTAGAGAAAGCAGGCTAAACCGTTGCTGTTCCATTGTACTTTTAAGCTAATCTTTTATTGTTTTCAACTACAGTTGGAAGTTTTCATTGGTATGTAGATCCTTAAAGCAATGTGGACATTAGAGAAACGTTAAGTACACATGTTCTAACAGCTGTAGTATTTTTAACGCAGAACTTATTTTTTTGTCGGCACAATTGCCTGTTCTTGAGCACTGACACTTACAGCCTTCACAGGTTCTGAAAGTTGAATTAACTCTACAGGAAATTAGTCCTCATAATCATTGACAAAACCTTTCATCAAGTTTTTAGCTGCTGTTTAATGCCATCACAGTTCAACTTTTTTAAATTGTAAATAAATCCAAACTTATCTGAAATTTCTTTGTATGCATTTAAATGATGTTTAAGAGCTGTAGTTAACTTATCTATTATAAGTATAAATGTTTCCATTTTTAAACTTTCTTTTAGTTCGATTAATGTTTCTTCTGATTGGCCTTCGTCAAATTGTTCATTTTTCTTCTTTTAAGTTTTGAAGTTTCCTTGTAATCTTTGAAAGGAGAATTCATGAATCCTTTCTCTCCATACATTTCAAATTCAGAGCGCTAACTATTGAAAACTCAAGGAGAGATATCAATATATGAACTGCTGAATTCAAAGGCAAATATAATTGATAAATTATTTAAAAATATAAGCTATCTTTATTCAAGATTACATGCGGAATATAAAGAAAATTAAACATTAATTTAAAATTGTATCGAAACTGCTGATCGTTGGTTAGGCTATTACAGATCCGTGGTTGAATCAAACTCTCGGACGTCAGCGGTGCAACATTATAACAATAATAACAATAAGGTCTAACTTGGAATTGTTATAACATTGATTGACTTGTCTTGGTATTCTCTGTTTGTACTACATGAGTTCTAAAAACAAACAAAGATGTATAACTGATATGGAAATAAAATTAATAGTCTATGTCAATGTGTATTACGTGGTACTATCCGTCTTACACAAAATACTTGTAATATTTGGACTAAAATGGCTATTCAAGTTTACTGAGATTATTATTAATAAATGGCTATTTCAGGTCAGTATTTGAGGCAAAACAATAAAAACATAGGCCAAAACGAAAATATTGATTTGAAACTATCTCCATTATCGAATGGTACAAACAGAAACTAACCTATTGAAAAAAGAACTTTTTCTCGTCAACTGTGAGAAGACCGAGTATTATTTTATAGGCTAGAATGGAAAATAACAGTCCGGGTGCAACATAACAATGAGAACATCATACATACACATCTAGGGTTACAACAGAATAGTTTTTTCTGAGAGAAAGCTGTTCGAAATATGTGAGCATTTAAAAAAATATGTATAGGATTTCAAATAGTTTTTTTTTTCATTAATAACTGAAATCGATAGATATGATAAGTACAAGTTTTTCCAATTATATTTTTGTTTATTTTTGTATTTTTATTGTTTTTTTTAACTTGGGGCCCCAAAACATCTGGGGCCCTAGGCTTTAGCCCCGCCAGCTCCCTCCCTTAAATCCGGCACTGCTCATCACATGTCCATACCACTGCAATCTCCTTTCCTGTACTTTGTTTGACAGTTCTATAATTTTACCCATTCCTATAAGCCGTTCGTCTCTTATTTTATCCCTTCTCGTTACCACACACATCCAACGGATATATCGACCATAGTACAAACAACAAAAGTTTAGTCCAAATCTAAATACTTTCGTCGTAATTCTCGACTGAGAGCATTTGACAGAGTCTGGCACAAATCATTGCTATTAAAACTTTCTTTTTTATTGACTCTCGTCCTCTACTTCTTCTCAAAAACAATCTCGCCGACAGAACTATGGCTTCGATTCTCGATGATTCTTTTTTTAAATGTTTTTTTTTATTAACAGCGATGTTCAACAGGGCTATGTTCTAAGACCAACCATGTTCATTCTCTTTATGAAATGACATGTTATCCGATACCTAAAATCATATATATTCTATGCCAATGACGTTAATCCCTACTCGTGTAGATCCTTTCCAAAATATCCACCCACCAGCAATCATCTACAATGTCACACTGATGTCTTAACCTCCGTTATCAATAACTTGGAGAGGATTTCGGCTTGTAGGTCGATGAACCTAGTCAACCTTATTCAAAACAAAACCTAATTTCAAAACATCAAATAAAATCTATGAAAGCATCACATTCTTGGAATAAATATAATCAAAAAATAATCTTGGAAATTTCCGTTTTTGTTTACATGAGAGCAGTTCCTTCAGATATGTAAGGGTCTTATTCGACCTTGTCTGGCAATTTCATTTTACCTCTACTCTTAATGAAGTGGAGTCATAGGTTTTTGTGTCATTCAGTCTCAAACTCTAGCTTCGAACATTTCATTTATCCATGTTACATCTCTGATTCTTTTTTACAAGTATTATAACAGTCGACCTGGTTCCCCTGAACGATGGAAATGCAATACTTGATTTACCTCATAATCTAGACATTTTTGTATTTATTTGGGGCATGGGAGAGTTATCCAATATGATGATTGTTTCTTTCTTTCACAGCAAATTGATTGAATTCCCTTTCGTCGATAGTTTTCCCAGAAACATACGACATTGAGTCCTTTAAATGTAGTGTATACTTGCATCTGAGAGACAGACTGATATTTCGTTTAACCATGTTTTTTTATTTATGTTTATTTTGTAATGTGTTTTTTATTTATGTTTCTTTTTATAGTGTGTTTTTTTTTGTTTCTTTTTGTAATGTGTTTTTTATTTATGTTTCTTTTTGTAGTGTGTTTTTTATTTATGTTTCTTTTTGTAGTGTGTTTTTGTTTATGTTTCCTGTTGCAGTATATTTTTGTATTTATGTTTATTTTTGTATGTTTTTATATATTTGTTTTTGTAGTGTATTTTTTATTTTTGTTTCTTTTAGTAATGTGTTTTTTTATTTATGTTTCTTTTTATAGTGATTTTAATATATTTATTTTTGTAGTGTGTTTCCTATTTGTTTCTTTTTCTAGTGTGTTTTTTGTTTGTTTCTTTTTGTAGTGTGTTTTTATTTATGTTTCTCTTTTTGTGTGTGTTTTTAAATTATCTATTTTTGTAGCGTGCTTTTGTTTGAGTTTCTTTTTAAAATGTGTTTTTATTTATATTTTTTTTTGTAATGTGTTTTTATTTATATTTATGTTTAGTATTTTTTATGTTTCTTTTTGTGGTTGTTTTTTTATTTATGTTGTTTTTAGTGTAATTTTTGTTTATGTTTCTTTTTTAGTGTGTTTTTTAATTATTATTTTTTTTGCAATGTATTTGTTTATATTTTTTTTGTATTTTTTTTTTATATTTTTTGTAGTGTGTTTTTATATATATTTCTTTTGGAGTAGGCTTTTGATTTATGTTTATTGTTGTAGTGTTGTTTTGTATTAATGTTGCTTTTTGCGATATGTTTTTATTTATGATTCTTTTTGTTGTGCGTTTTTCACTTAAGTGTATTTTTTTACATAGTGATTTTTGTTTGTTTCTTTTTTGTAGTATGTTTTTGTATTTATCTTTCCTTTTGTAGTTTTTTTTCATTTATGTTTCTTTTTATAATATGTTTTTTATTTTTATATTTTAGTGTGTATTGTTATTTGTTTTTTAGTGTGGTTTTTTATTTGTGTTTCTTTTTGTAGTGTGTTTTATATTTATGTTTCTTTTTGTAGTCTGTGTTTTATTTGTTTTTTTTGTAATGTGTTTTTTCTTTATGTTCTCTCTGTATTGTTTTTTTTATTTAGGTTTCTTTTTATAGAGTTTTTGCTTATGTTTCTTTATGCAGTATCTTTTTCTGTTTATGTTTTTTGTTGTGTGTTTTTGTTGTGTGTCTTTTTGTAGTATGTTTTGGGGTTGTAATCTTTTATATTTTTGAAGTCATTGCATGGGTATGCACTTGCCTGTGCTCTCCAGTATACAAATAAAGTACAATGAATTAATGCACTAAACAAAACAATGTTATGGTTTTCTGATTCAAATCCTTTATTTTATACTATACATCTCAATGTTCAGAAAACTATAAAGTAATTTTCTATGGTAGTGTTGTTTATATTGTATCAAAACTACGATAATTGCTGTACCATAGGTACATACGTCTATTCATAGAGGAGACACAAAATTATTCAACATACCATACTTCCAATAAGGCCAATATTTATCATCCACGATATAGGTTTTTATTCTTTCGTCATCCAAAAGATGTTTTGGTAGCCATTCCACTAATGGATTTGCACTTTTCTGTTTCTTATTAATTAGTTCTGTCATTTTGTTTGACAAAGAATTATTCATCACCAAAGTACAATAGTAAAAGAAAGATTCACCTGTGAATATTGAATTTTCACCTGAAATGTTGCCATTATCTTATCAATAACTTCAATATGATAAAAGTTTAATTTTAAATAAAAAAACTGATTATTTTTTATATCTTGTGATAAAAATGATTATGGTCACTCATTATGCGGTCACAAAATTAATCTTTATTTTCTTGACTTTTCAGGAAATTAAAAGCTTTTTGTAAAATAGTAGATTTTGGCTCAATTTCACACCTGACAAAGAGAAACGAGTTTCACACTGGTTTTAACGTTATTAAGAGTTTTAAATTCACATCAAATCATTTCAACATAAAACGATAATTTTTATAGCAGGTCTCAGATTTCAGATTTCAATTTTTCTTGTATTCACAAACATTTACTGAACACTTTGAGGAACTATTATTCTACTAAACAAAAAGTCACACAAATAAAAACAATGGACGTGTGCATATAATTAAAAATTATGAATTTATATTTCGATCTGTGAGAGGACCTTGAACGCATGACAAACGAAGACATGGAAAAAAGTCATTTGACTTGAGGTCAAATATAAATTCTTAATTGTGAAAACAAATTTTTTAGTTCTGCGACATCAATATTGAAAATAAAGCTTGAACTTTCTAGGTGTAATATGTCACGTTCAAGGCCAGGCTTTCACCTGCTGAGACCCTAGGCTATATGAAACTTGAGGTCCTTCTTTTTAATAAATTAGTGTTAAATAATAAAAAAAAATATGATGAAATAACAATATGTTGTCAACAATAAGGCCCGGAAGGTGTGTGGTCCTAGGCTATAGGTTTTTTAGCATACCATCTAAACATATAGACTAGGCCTATTTTATTTTAAATATTTTCAATGTATAAATAAAAGCTAATGCTGATGTCAACACCACTAATATGTTCTTCTATCTACAGAAAACAATACTTGAAAACACTAGTCGAGTTGATCGCCATGAAAAAAGGGATCTTTATTTCTGTAATTTAGGAAATTCAACTTCTCTAATTTCTAAATTGAAAACAAAATAACATATTTATTTAATTATTTATTATTGCTCGTTAATTGAAAACTAAATAATTCATTTATTCATTTTTGTTATTATTGATCGCTAATTGAAAACTAAATAACTCAATTATTTAATTTTTATTATTGCTCTTTAAATGAAAAGTAAATAACTCACTTATTTAACTATTTACTATTGCTCGTTAATTGAAAACTAAATAAATTATTTATTTAATTATTTATTATTGCTTGTTAATTGAAAATTAAATAACTCATTTGTTTCATTATTTATTATTTTTTGTTAACTGAAAACTACGTATCTCATTTATCTATTTTTTTGTTATTGCTCGTTAATTGAAAAATGAATAATTTATTTATTTAATTGTTTATTATTGCTTGTTAATTGAAAACTAAATAACTCATTTATTCATTTTTGGATTATTGATCGTTAATTGAAAACTAAATAACTCATTTATTTAATTATTTATTATTGCTCGTTAATTGAAAAGTAAATAACTGAATTATTTAATTTTTTATTATTGCTCGGTAATTGAAAAGTAAATAACTAATTTACTTAATTATTTATTATTGCTCGTTAATTGAAAACTAAATAATTAATTTATTTAATTGTTTATAATTGCTCGTTAATTAAAAGTTAAATAATTTATTTATTTAATTGTTTATTATTGTTCGTTAATTAAAAACTAAATAACTCATATATTTAATAATTTATCATTGCTCGTTAATTGAAAACTATATATAACTAATTTATTTGATTGTTTATTATTGCTCATTAATTGAAAACTATATAACTATTTTTTTAATTGTTTATTATTGCTTGTTAATTGAAAATTAGATAACTCTTATGTTTCATTATTTATTATTTTTTGTAAACTGAAAACTACGAATCTCATTTATTTATTTTTTTATTATTGCTCGTTAATTAAAAATGAATAATTTATTTATTTAATTGTTTATCATTGCTCGTTAATTGAAAACTATATAACTAATTATTTTAGTTGTTTATTATTGCTTGTTAATTGAAAACTAAATAACTTATTTATTTAATTATTTATTATTGCTTGTTAATTGAATACTAAGTATCTCATATATATTTTTTATATTATTGCTCGTTAATTGAAAACTAAAAAACTATTTTTTTAATTGTTTATTATTGTTCTTTAATTGAAAACTAAATAACTCTTTTATTTATTTATTTCTTGTTAATTGAAAATTAAATAGGGTAACTGATTTATTTAATTATTTATTATTGCTCTTTAATTTAAATATAGTTAAGGTCCAACAATTGTTCGCGGTCTTCTCCATTTCAGTCTGATAGTTGGTGTCTCAAATTGATTTATTAAATGAAAAAGTAAATTTTGTTTCTACCAAATCATAACAGAAAGTTGAATGTGTTGAAAAATGATCAACCATTGGTTGCGGTCGGAGCACGATGCAATCTAGCGCGCTCG